>BTRK01000003.1:4838262-4973698 GCA_036245805.1 Pristionchus mayeri | reverse complement strand
GTCTTTTTGACTGGTTGTGGAAGTACTGCGTAGTGCGTTACTTACTCTAACTCCAAACTTAAATGATAGTCCAGGTGTAGAATTGTTCCGTGATTCCGGTGTTGGGAGATTCCAGAAGATAATGCACTTGAGAAAATGTAAATTTCTACAAAACACGAGTTGGTCGAGTTATTACAAATGTGATGATTTCATCAGAATCAAATAATTCAAAAATGTAATTTCTACCAGCCCTTATAAAAATAGAAAGTAAAATTGTGGAAAAAATGGACTATATATTTATGAATTATTTGAACAGAAATATGAGCACGAATCGCAGTCGGGAAATTCGGAGTTGCCAATGCTATTACGAGGCAAAGCAATTGTACTGATCAGAGCCTGCGGGAACGATACCACGTGCAATGAAAGTGGAAGGATACAAATTACAGGTAGGAAGTGAGAGAGAGTGAAAGGGAAAGAGGGGCATATCTGTTCTATGTGGTACTACAACAATGGAGATGATAACCACATCACTGTGGAAAGGGTCCTCCGTACGGGGATGAGTGCCTTGCGTGATTTAGGCGTTGCCTGCCACTAGAATTGCAACATGGAAACTAGATTTGTATCTAACTATTAAATCATGATTAAATGTACCTGTTCTTCTTGAAGGGATTCTTCTAGATAACTCTTCCTACTCGCAAATCGCATCTGACCCGTGCCAGCCGATTCGTACAGCTTCTTAAATTGGTACATTTAATTGAAGTCAATTATTCCGCATATAGGATTTGGATAAAGTCACTGACCGAAGAGCCGGAATGCAAGCCTGTCATACAAATTGTGAGGAAGAAATGATGAACAAGGCGAGGGTGTCTGCGGACACCGAGACCACACTACGGTTCTTGTAACTGATTGAGCATCTCTTGAATCATTTTCGAATATGATTCATGTACAATATACAGTATACCTACATAGGGTACATGAAACGTACCTGAAAATGAAAGACTGGAACCCTAGAACCCATAATCCCTCGATCTCTGTTCACTTCCGTCAACTGCACTAATAAGGGTTCTCTGATACGATAACTTTACTTAACGATACGAGAGCAAAATAAATCACACATTCAAGCAAAATGGAAACGAAGCGACTGAAAAATCAACCGGGCCGCAGAGCAGGTGATTGATGTCTGCATCAGAGACAGGCCAGAATCCTTGGTTGTAGTACATCAAGTGCGGTAGAATATATCGCTACGGTATTTCTCTACTCTCACCAAAAGCAGATTTGATACTGAAATGTGCAGTTTTGCGGGCAAGTGTAGATCCCATTGGAAAATGGAAAGGGTCAATAAATATGCTGACCTGGCTATGGGGTCGTCCATTGGGTTGGTAGTAAGGTACTGTTGGTAGTAATCATGCATTTGTGAGCCCAAATTAGAGGCGGAAAGGAGATTCTTGCTCATAGCAGCTGGCCATGAAGTGGAGAAAGTGCAGATTTCTGTAAAATATAACTTCAAAAGTATGCAAAAACAGAACGGCCAAACGGAATGGGAAAGCATGTATGCAAAGCAAGCTGAGAAAATGTATATTTCTGAAATATTTGAGTAGATATATGAACGAAAATCGTAGTCTGGAGATTGAGTGCTATCAGTGCTGTTGCGAGGGCTATTCAATTGTACCTGTGGGAATGATACGTCGTGTAATCAACGTTGAAGGAGACACATTACGGAGAGAAAGAAAGGATACGGACACTTGCACATACGCTCATATTTGCATAAATTATGTTGGAATAAAAGATCTGTTAAGCCTTCCCTCCCTACTTTTGGAGATTCATCCTTTTCCATGGTATCACATTATGGATTGAGTAACGTTGAAGCTGCTTCTAGTTGAGTTTTATTTTTTTTTCGTTGAATAAATTAGTTAGTTTCGATCAACAATCAAGAAAATAACGAGAGAAAAATTGATACGTTGATAACTACCAATCATCCGGTAATTTTCGTGAAATCATTCCATGCAACTTGTATTTATTCTTTTTTTTTCAATATTTATCCATCTTAAACTTTGCATAAAAACGCGAAGCAATTGTTCAGTCTGATTCATACGCTTCAATGTTTGCATGCGTACGGCACATTCATGGCTGCTTCCCTCGTACGTTTCCTTAACGCACTAGGTGTTGGTGAATTTGCTGCACTACCTGAAAACATTTAAAAATATTTCTTTAAAATTGATCTCTTTCCTCTATTCGGGCTTACTTGTCCTTTTTTAGGAATTGTTTTCGCAATTGTCTCGTTGCATTTTCGAGAGGATTTTAAATAAGAAGAGGCAGCGTGTGAAGATTGTGTAGATTTCTGGAAGATATTGGAAGAGTCCACGAAGACACAGCGAGGTAATGCGATCGAAAACAAATCAATTAGATGTGAGGAAAATGCACACACTGATAAGCGCAAGTGAAAGTCGAAATGGACGCACAGTAGAGAGAGAATCGAAGAAACAAATATATTTTTATCTCTAGTGGTAACGGAGACATGGAATAGCGGGAATTCAACTATTTCCAGTTCTTCTCGACTTTTTCACGACATCATTTTCTCACGAAGCCATAATATTGTGAAATGAAGAGATGGCGATCCGTGTGAATAGGAAAGTGGCAATCAAATTAAGAGGAATAGTCAGATCTGTCATTTCACATCTGGACCAGTCCTCCTTGTCTTGTGCTTCTGTAATTCGCTCAATTTTTTCCTTCCTCTAGATCTTTCTCACTCTCGTTCTCTGTTCTCTCGTTATCTACCATCACATGATTAGCTGGACCAAATGACCAAACAATAAGAGATGCCAAATCCACGTCAGGGTAATACTGATTATTTGTTAGGTTTCAGGAGTGGTCGCCTGATGCGGGAGTGACTTATTCTATGGAAACGTAGCGAAGATGAATATCTCATACTCAACAATTATTGTACACACAAAATGGTGTGCTCTAATTGATCTAACCTCTGCATGCAAATGAGAAAAAAACGGAAAGGAGAACACATGAAGGGAACTTCAGAGAAAGTGTTCGAACGAGAATGATAGAGTCAGAACAAACGTTGAACATGATAGGGGTGTTTGGTATACGATGATCTTCTTAATTCATGGTTACTGCACATTGTTGCGCAGACTGAGGGCAATACATGGTCTCGTAACACCTGTACTTCTAAAGACTGTTCAGGCATCCGTTAGTGCAGGTTCTGGAGATGTGTCTATGATTAATCGATTATGGAAGTGTTTATCACCAAACAGGTATTGTGAGAATCTAACGACTATCCAGATGTGTTCATGACATGAGCAATATATATACGATCTGTGCACGCAAAACATATATGAAAATGATGCAATTCGTTCCAATAAGATTCCAATTAGAAAACTTTATTCATGCCCAATGCACCGGGTAATATCTGTCAGGTTATGCGTAAAGTATACTTCGCGCCACACATACAGATCATGCAAACACATAATTATTCATTCTGTAACTGAATCGTGCAGATGGCGATCTGCCAAGAAAAGCGATGTCTGCTTCCGATACAGATTCGCTTCCCTAAAATTCTTCAAGGCGAATGGTGAAGTTCGACATGGAACTCGCCACTGTGGCTCCAGAAGCATCGTTCTCACTGAATGAGCAAGATCAATGAGAAGTAGTGGGCATATAGGAGCAGCAGAGAAACTGAAAACAAAATATTTAAAAATTACCCCATTGCGATAGTAATTTATGAAGAAGTCTCTGTGAAAGTTATCAGCTGCAAAAGAGCTTGTTGAAATAATTGCTAGGGCTCTCACGCCGCCATGATCGGAGACATAGTCTTTCCAAGGTCGTTAGATGGCTTTAGAATAAGATGATTATAATACCTTGCGAAACTTTATTCTAATCAGAGGTAGAAATGTGAATCATAGGCATGGTGGCTGAAGTCGAGAAAGCGTAGGTTTCTGTAAAGGGCACTATATAAATACTCGGGTGTAGTCGCACAAGTTTAGAGCACGTACGTTTACAACTTATGCGTATCCCTATGCTTACGTCGATTTAGATCGACTTGCGTGTAGGGTTAGGCACGTGACATATTTGAATTGTGCGACTTCACCCGAATATGCAAAAAAAGTGACAAATGTAACTGGAAGACGAACATGTACGTCCGAAATATTTGAGTCAAAATGAGCGAAATTCGAAGGTTGGGTAGTCAATACTGATGCGATGACGATTCAATTGTACTGATAAGAGCTTGTGGGAATGATAGGAGGAGGAATGAAAGTGCAAGGAGACACATTACTGAGAGATTGAGTGAGATTGATCACAGATGAGAAATGTGTGTTAAAGGAGGACTGAAGGCAAAGTTCAACTTTGGACCCTGTCATTACCATGACCTAGCTTCTCTCAACGACTAGAGGCTCCAAAAAAATTGCATTATTATCTCTACTCTCATCCGAGTTATGATTAGTTGGCTGAGTGCCATGGACGCTTGATGGGCCAGGGAAGTGCGCGAATTCAAATTTCGTGAAGTTTTGTCAAAAACTGGTGCGGATCGAACCCGCAACCTTCCGATTACGTGACGGCTGCTCTACCACTGAGCTATCCTGCCGATGTGTGTACGCTTCCTAGCTCGCGCTGTGATCTTTGGAGGGTGGAATCTACCTTGTATCGATGTGGCTACTTTGCCGAGAGCCCTCCTTTAATAATCACACTCGTTAGGGGACATCTTATTCCCAAGCACTATCATACTGCTATTTAGTTGGGCATTTGCAGAACAAATCTCGGAATAGTTGGACAACGCTCAAAGACAATAAATAAATAATTACATCATTTATCTCACAAATTCATTATTCAAATTTCCAATTTTAATAACTAGTGTACAATTTCAAAGAAATTTTCATTGCAATTATCTATCTATCTTGCTTGATCATTTGGTCGAGTTAGAATACACGTGTTGATGCCGTTGAGAAACAATGGATGGAACACATTTTCGGTTGAATCATCCACATCAGAAAGCAGAATCGAATGGAGAAAATATATATTGAAATAAAAATTTGAGAACATATCGTAGTCTGAACATCCAGTGCTATCATTGATGGCATGAAGGCTAATCAATTGTACTGAAAAGAGCCTAGGGAATGATACGGCGTCCAATCAACGTTGAAGGAGACACATTGTGGATATAAAGAGAGGAGAAGGACACGTGCACATACGCTCATATTTGCATAAATTATGTCGGAATAAAAGCTCGGTTTAGATTTTCCTCCCTACTTTTGGAGATGCATCCTTGTCCATGGTATCACATTATAATGTTGATGTTCTGGTCACCGTTTCCTCCACAATCTCGCCCGACCGATCGAGTGGTGAGATTGTGCATAGAATTAGAAGAACTTGTTGTCAATTCTTGTGATTAGGTGATTAGGTGAAAAAATCACATAATCATTTCGTGATCATTTGTTTGTGATGGATTGTAAATATGGGAGGTAAGACATTACTGTATAGTCATTACCCGAATTATCTATTGTATCATTATTGTATCGTTCACTTATCAGTTTGCGGAGAGATCAAACACAGTGCAGAGAGACAATTCTCACCATGTAACCCCTAATTGTGCAAAAGCGCCGATGAGATCAGGAGGAGGCGCTTTGAATCAACATGTTGACATCTAAAATTTGGCGATTCGCTAAATAGCTGCAAAAATGTGAAGCGATTAATCATTCAACACGTGACCTTCGCCTGTGATGACGCAAGGTGTTTTAACTGGCTCGTTTCGCAATTCGAGTCACTGCCTCTTCATTTCACAATCTCTCGTTGACCAAGCGATTTAGAGAGTGTGGGGAATGAACAACCTGATTATTCAGCTCTATTGTCTTTGTGTCATCACTATTTACTGATCAATGCCAGGGTTGATTGGCTCTTGAATAACTTTCATTTTCGTTGCTCTACTACTTTACCTGTGTATTTTTGTCCGTGTTCGCAGGATATTACTCCACCATTTTGTTGGTGTTGTGTTCAACTTAAATAAGTGTTCGTTGCACAATACAACTATCCGGAATTTGTTTTTAAATATCCTAAAAGGAAACCCAATAGTGGATAACACCTTTGACGGGTGAGCACAGATCAACACATCATGTACAGTGGAATACGAATCGAGTTTGGTGGTGCCAATTTTCCATTGGAGTAATTAAAAACACAACGATATTACGATGACAACGAGGAACTATTTCTACAATTTGAATTGAAAACACCAATCTGGTATTATAAATGGACGGACAATGTATATCAGTTCGCCGATCAGAAATCAACAGTGGAACATGATAACATAATCAGAATTGTGCGAACACGCCGCGAAGAGAGTAGCAATAACACAAGGTGACGGTAGAACACTATTTCCGCACTTCACGACACTGATGACCAAGTCGATCACAGATTGGACATAACAAATCGAAATCTGATCACATATCAAATGATCATACATATGAGACACTATAAAACTACGAAAACAAGAACGATATATGAGCAATTTAATATCCCGTTTTTCTGAACTTCAGGGTGTAGTAGTTTCGACGATATCAAGGTTCTCCACGCGCTAACCATCTTTGGAGTGGAGGAATCTTCTGATTCTCTTCAGTTTGCACGCTCTCTCGTCTCTATGACTGGCGAGAGAGCGTACAAACTGAAGAGACTCAGACCATTGCTCTTGGAGTGGTATGCTATTACGGAGAATAAAGTGAGAGTTGCGCTGATGTGCGTGTAGGGAATATTGCACTATTATCGACTTGTTACTATATCGAGATTAGCATTGGTTATTGTTGGCGCATGTCCTCGTTATTTCTTCACCCAGTAGAAATGCTCGTGTAAACATTGCTCCCCACCTATTGCGCAATTGTATTCATACTTCCGAATAATTGAATGCTGAATAATTGATACTGGAGATTAATCGGAGACTGCATTTGGCGAATGTAATCATATTTCAAGTGTAAAGTCACGCATATTCCTACTTGCTGAGGAAATAACGAGTGCATGCGTCAGTAATAACCAATACTAATCTCGACATAGTAATCTTCTCTCACTTGATGCTCGAGAAAATGTATCACTATCTCGTCGATGTACACATTTTACTGCAATTCATCCGGTCGGAACGGAAGCGGTCGAACTCAAGCTCGTTGCTTCAGAATGTCCCGCAATACATTCCCAATCGAACTACTCGAATTGATCGCCGCGAATCCTTCCGTACAATTACACGAGATCATTTTGTTCCGCCTATCCGATCATGCACATAAAAGACGAAATCCGTCTCACTTATCTAGTCGCTCATTGACCTCTCAATACTGTTCGAAATTCGGGTCGCCGTTTATTCTTTTCACACAGTCTGTCGACCGATCGAGAAAGTGTTGGAAAGTGAGAAACGGTGACCCGAACTATGCACTCAACTAATCATTAACCTCTCAGTACTCTCGACCGTCTCTCGGAATGTCTCTCGACACTTTTCCGCTCGAATTAGTCGAACTAATCGTTGCGCACCTTCCATTCAAGGACAAGTTATCGTTCTCTCATGTCAGTACTACCATTATTAGTATACTTTGACCATATATTTTATATGAGTATTATATTATCTTTATTCTTTATCAAAAGCCAATTAATATCAGTCCAGGCAAAATTAGGGATGAGCATCTCGGTTTTTTGTATGTTTTCTCGACACAGATCAAGCAGGGGGAATATAAGTAACATAATTGTAATCATAATTTTATTACAGGTCAGTCGACGATTCAGATCATTGAGGTTCTGCGAAATCCCTAAGCTCACTATTATTATGGTGAGATGGATTTTTACTGATTGTTCACGTCTAGCGATTGCAAGATCATAACGTTTTTTTATAATCAAGCCAACTCCAAACTGTAATTTTCAGCTCGGATCTGAACTTCGACTCTCCGCCCTTTCACTCGATCCCTACACTGCTAGCCAATTCATTGCTCCTCACAAACACGCCGTATCTGCAAGGAAATGCCAGCCGAAAGAGGGAGTGGTATGTTGATAAGGCGTGGTAACAACTCATGTTCCCCTCAGCTGATGCTAGAATTAACTCACGCGTGGCGTAGTAAATTGTATGTTTTTACCGCGAACATAATCGCTTAGAGATAAGTTAATTATATCGATCAAGCTAGAGTTAATTTTTTTTAAGTTTAATTTTCAGGTTTCGTGCAATCGGGCCTTTGTGTTTCCTCCTCCTTGCGAATACGCACCATTTATGAGCGCGAGAATTCGCTATTTGGAGTTTAACAATGTACGATGTTAACCTTTGGATTTATCTCATTACGAACTTTTCGCAGAAGTTCCCTGTTTCACTCGAATATCTCGGTCATCTGGTGTCTCTGCTGTCTCACTGCTCCATCGATAAAATCAAACTGTTCGTCGATACTATCGGATTATTTTACATGTGAGTTCTCTCGTCCATAATATTGTTCTCACTGGATGCTTCCGGTTCAAATGATGAGCGCATGCTCATTGAAGACTTGAATCAATGAAAAACTTGTTATTTCAGTCATAAGATTTCATCATCATTTACCGGTCTTCGCTCAGTCGAGTATATTTTGGATAACAGTATGACTTACGACATGCTAGCACCGTTCATGGAAGGTGAATACTTTAATAGAATCCTACTTGTTCTTGTAGATATCACTAGCACGTGTTCTTTTTGCACACGAGGTGTTAGCACATTTCACATTGATTACCACAAATAATTGCGAATGGACAATGTTGCAGATCGATTATCAGAAGGATTGGTGAAAAGTGGAGTCAAAGTGGTCACTTTTACGTCCAGTGGTAGAATACCATGTGATCTGATTGATGGGAGAATGTACGGTTTCACCGAGAGGAAATTCCGAAAAAAACGCGATGATCGTCGTGTGAAAAACGCCATGGATGATCCGCTGTCGGTACTGATTTGAATCATACGATCTTTTGAATCATTCACGTTTTGAATCATGTCCTCTTTTGAATTATTCATGTTTTGAATCATATCCTCTTTTGCATCATGTCCTCTTTTGTATCATTCCTCTTTTGAATTATTTTCTCTTTTGTATCATTCCTATTTTTTGAATCGTTCCCAATTTTGAATATTTCTTTTCAAATCGTCTCTTATAAATTTTAGGCGATTAAAAACGTCATATTTTCAGATCTCACCCATCGACTTTCTTCTACGTCTATTCGAAGCCGGAATAAAGGAGATAATCGTAAACCCAGACGTCTTTAAAGACTTTGCTAGTAACAAGAAAACTTTGGACACAATACTCGATGTGAGATTTTACAACTAACTAATTTGTGTTATCCCCTTTGACTCTGGTATTGTATTGCACTTTCTTCAGTAATTTTTATTTTGCAGAGACTATCACTATTAGAAAAGTCGGTGCATCTCCAGCTTTGTTGGAAATTCAAGTCACCCGGTCCGGACAGTTCGCTTCCTGATGGTCCGTACATAAGGAAGGATGACGCTAAGCGACGCAGAACCGTGATCGGTGAGAAATTCGGAATTAACTAAAACAAGATACTTGTGATGCCAATTTAGCCACTGTAAAATGAAAAACAATTCCAATTGTATTTATGTTCTCTCTATTTGTCGCGTGTACTAATTATATATAAAAATAGAGAAACCGGAAAGAGGTGTGCTTATCCTCAATCCTTCTAATTACAGTCTCAAGAGATCAACTTGGAATGGATGATGTTGGATCAGAAAGGTGTGAGATATTCATTCATCGTATCTCTATCGTACAAGAAAGAATGTTCTGAGACAAAACGAATTTGGAACAACAAAATGCACTGTGTTAATATTAATATCTCTTCGCTGTTCCTGTACATTGTGCTATTTATGTATTATTTGTGTTGTATGTGTTATTGCATCTATATTTATTTCGGACGCCGTTAATAAATAAATTAGTAATCTATGTTGTAATGAACAATGGATGCAGATTTGCGCCGGTCGTGTATTGTGTGACATCGTTTCTAAAACCTCTCGAAATCCATCCTAATAATTTCATCTCCTCGTTGAATTGCGCTAATTGCGCGGGCTCTCCCTTGAAGAGGCGAACAAACTTGCTTCAGAAAACGACTTGTAGCAAAAAAAGATAAGCTTGATTACCCAACACAGCATACAAAAAAATGATCACCAGAATAAGGTGCATCTTACCATAAGTGATGGTTTTAAGTTTTGCCTTATATTCCAGAACGTCAGAACGTATATTTCGCACTATTGTCGTGCAGAAGTACGTGGTATTTTGGTGTCATCGTTTTCATAGTGGTACTAGCCATCATCTGTACAAATTTTATGTCGTATCATAAATCGGTTGCCGAGTTACGAACAGAAGTCAAGGTGCATCCGACATACAGCCTGGGTTAACCGATCGAGATGGTGCAAAATGTAGTTCATCACGATGATCAGCATCCTCGATTACCCCTTTCTACAATTTTTCGAAAATTTGGTGTGCCAGGCCCTTCATAACTTTGTTCGACTCGAACGGGCTCATAGGTGATTATTACTGAGCACGAAAGAAAAAATACAATGTGAAAGATGTAACAACGAGACTTATCATTGTAAATTAAAAGTGGGAAATTGAAGAATGTCTACTAGAATGGTGTTGAGCTGTCTCGCCATTCGGACCTGTGAGGCGAAGAGACTTGCAGAACGCCGCAACGACTAATTGTGAAATGCATTGGCAAAATTCGTGTTACTTGCATAGTTAGTACGCCCAACCGATTGACGAAAAATGTACACTTCATGTTTCATAAAAAGGTAAAGTCGCACCGTATATCTAGGAATTTTTCATCCTGCGGTGAGCCGCTGCTAGGCCAGCAACTATGTTTCATAACCCTCCTTTATGCAATACCAAGGTTCAAAATCGAGCGAAACTATCTCTGGCAATTCACCTGGCATGCAGAATCGAAATTAGCTTTCCCCCAGAGGTCCGCTAACGATGGCATTAAGTACAGCTTGCATCTTGTTGTTCCCCCGTTCACAAATATGGCTATTATGCAGATCCTATGAGTAGAATCCGCAAGCTCCGCCCACTCGGCTCGGACACTTTACCCCGCAAAAGCGAGACAAGAGGAGCACAGTCTTCATTCGCAACCAAATCACTCGATCAAAAAAGAATTTGGAAGATCTTTTCATCCTCTTTCGAATGAGCCTCCGTGACCCTGGAAAATCCATCTCTAAGTAGGTCAGCATACAAGTTTTATAGAGCGACTTGACTTAGAAAACCATAAAACTCGTATGCTGACCTACTCAGAAAAGGAATTTCCAAGGTCATGGAGGCTTATTCGAAAGAGGATGAAAAGAGCTTCCAAATTCAATTTTGAACGAGTGATTTGGTTGGGAATGAAGATTGTGTTTCTTCGAATTCGAAGCGCGCATGGCTGGCAACTCTTTCTGCGTTCTCTCATCCCTCTCCCTCCCCTCCTCCACCCGTCTCTCACCCGGCGTGACTAGATAGCGCCCCGCCTACGTGAAAGATTGCTTTCTTCCCCGGTAGGGTTCGGCGAAGCCCTACCCGATCGTTTCGAGAATTGAAACGGCAAAGGAGAAATAGGCTCCGCCCCTCTTTCTCTCGTCTCGCTTTTTGGGCCTTTCACGCTATGATCAATTCACCCACATTTTGGCTCATAACTTGGCTCAAACATTAGATATCAACCTAATTCAAAATGCCTGGTCATATTTAGCCCCATACGAACACATTAACAACACAATTAGACCTGCGTGACGATTTCGGGTAACCACCTTGTGGTCCCTACCTATGAGAGAATCTTGTGCAGATTGACAAGTTATGCATAAATACAGATTACGGTGTAAAATCGTATTTATATATCTCAATAGTTTTTGTCCCAATACACATTTTTCACACCATACATTATTTCTCGAGAGTCATTGGCATTCGTCTCACAAATTCACACCAGCAGTAGCGGTATTAATTTGTTTGAACCTGACGCCGACTTCAAATTCCGATGTTTTATTCCTTCACAACTGCTTACTCGATTACTTTGGCACTTGTGTTCTCCGACCATTCACCAAAAGGGGTGCCAAATTATGCCCATGGAGCTGTTTCCCGTCATTCGCTCATCATACTTGTCTTCACCGGGTACTGAATTTTCGAAATTTTGTCCATATCGAATGATGTAAATCTGCGCACTCTATCGGGTCCGCTTTAGCCAGGAAATATTTGAATTCACGCAAAGTATTCTCCGCATTGCATTGTACGATGCAATTATTGAGTAGTGCATTCCAGCTATCGCAATGAGCTATCACGCATCGTGCGAAGGGCTGCGGTAGGCTCCGTCGCAAATCCTGCCTTTTCTGAGGCCACATCGTCGCATGGAATGACCATTTTGAACTCGCCCAGTTCTCCCTCTCCTGCCAGAACCCACCGTTTCTAATCCATTTCGAATATGATATAAAAACACCATGAATTATCCGCTTCCGGTACTGTTCTGCAGCATTCCTATTGCATTCCTCTTTTGAATCACATCATCGCACGGCATAATCGGCTTGACCATAGCACTCGAAATATCCACACATCAAAGTTAGAGCTCAACATTTGAATGTCTTCAGTGAGAAGTCATGTTTTCGACTGTCTCAGTTTCAGATTACATCTCAATTATCCCAATAGAACATAGCCTTCCTAACCACGTCGAATATTACTGAGTCGTGATAGTTTACAATGGTGTGCTTTGCTGAGTTTCATTCTAGACATTCTGGTGAGATGTACGAATCTTAACGCTGTTGAAATCACCAGCTCCTTGAATAAATGTGATTATACACTGATGGCATTGCTTTCAAATTCGCACTATGCTTGTATTTCTCCACCCTCTCCCGTAAGTCGAAGACAGAGAACACGTCCTGAAGAATCAACAAGTCACAAAATCAAAAATCGGCATGAAATCATCCTTCTCTCGTCCTCAGTCGAGTTTGTTGTGGATATGAGTCATGACATGTGCGATGCATTCATTGAGGAATGTAAATCTAGACATGGTCTTTTCCCAAAGACCATATCACGAAATAAGAGGACACGGTGGTATAGCTCGGTTGGTTGAGCACGCGACGCGTGATCGGAATGGCGTTGGATAGAATCTCCCTGCCGTCAGTGATGTTTTGAGCACATCTGATTTCAATCTTTCTTCGTTCAGTCTAGTCTGTTGTGGATATTACTCATGACATGCAAATTCCTTTCATGGAAGGTGAGTACATTATCCGATTCCTAGACTTGGGGCTAGAAAGCACTAGACACGTTACACATGACGCTTTTACAAAGAATACTACAACCATTTGAGCATGGAGATGTCAGACGGGGTTTAGGAAGAACACCATGGGTGATCCTGGTATGCGTTGTTGTGTATCATCCGCATTCTCCCTCCTTTGTATTTTTTTTATCTTTTTGAGTCATACCCTCTTTTGTAAAAAAATACGCATGTTTGCAGACCTCTCACGTCAAATTTCTTCTTCATCGCATCGAGGCAGGAAAAATATTCTCGAATTCAGAGGTTTTGAAAGTGCCAAGACCACGCTGGACTACCTACTCCATGTAAGATGTTCCCATGTAGACACAAACAGGTAACAGGTACTTTTTCACGTAGATCACGAAAATCGACCTTAGGAAGCCGTGTCGTTGACCTCTGATTCCCTGAAGCGCGCCTCAATGCTGACGTCGGTTTTTGTAAATCGTGAACTGCTGGTCCAAACCCGTGAAGGGCTAGCTCATCTGTGAAAAAGTTGTGGCCGTTTGAAGTCTAAAATTTGTCTAAAAATTATCTCTATTTACTCCTCAAAACATGGCAAAGATTTTTCCACTTGCAGGATTCGAACACCCAACCTTCGGTTGCCAAGGCAAGCGCGTTAGCCACTCGACCATGATATTGTGACGAAAAATATATCAATAATGATTCCTCGAAGAGTTGCTCAAAATGGAGCAAAGAATATATTTTTAAAAAAATTTCTATGATTTTTATTTTTATTATTGTTAAAAAACAGTTCATAATTCGACAATGATCATACGGTAGTGAGGGTTACGGTAGGTTACTGTAGAAGATCAATAGTAGTGATTGATGATTTTTGTAAAAGTTTGACCCAAGGAAATCAAGTTGCTCCACGGAACCCGGGTTACGGTAATCGGGTTACTGTAATTTGGATTACGGTAGTATCATACTGTAAGTTGGTACGGTAGTTGGACATGGTTACACCATGACCTACCCCCTATACATCTATGAAACGGCGGTTCCGAAACGGCGGTTCCGAAACGGCGGTTACGAAACGGCGGTTACGAATCGAATAGTTCCAACATGGCACATTCGACGGTTCCAAATTGCTGGTTCCCAAAATGACGGTTCCATTTTTGAAGTTCCCATACGGGCCATCACCTATTAAATGTGCAGAGGATGCAGCACTAGATCGAAACCGAGAGGTGGAATAGTGCAATCCAACACACTCATCGCTGTCCAACTCCCTCTTTCTCTGTCCTCAATCTTGTAAACCTCTTTTGATCATCACCTCTGTCTCGCTATCTCACTCTCTCTCTCCCACACGCACTCTCCTTTCGCGACAGCACCAACGCGAGAGATCATTCAGATTAGATAGTGGTTCCATCTGAGATTTTAACTATTTCCGCTTTCTGCCCAGGAAAGTGGGGGGAATGGAGGAACGGAGATATAATAGTGAGTATCTTGCAAAATATAATTATATATAATAAAACATGTACAAAAACGGAAATGTGGGATAGTGCATTCCAACACACTCACTCGCTTGTGAGGGAGCACATAACCAGATGCGTGCCTTGCCTATTCGTCAGGAGTACGTCATGGGGGAAAATGAGAGATTCGGGAAAAGTTTCAACTTGAGAAAATATATGATTTTTTTTCCGTTCGTGAGCAACACATATCCTATCATGTGTTGGCTAATGCCCCTGTTTCGTCACTACCAGTGCTTTCTAGGGAATTGTTGCGCACGAAAAGCGAGAAAGAGCGCAGCTCTTTCAAGATTTGGCGTCTTCGAACTTTTGATCGCTCTTTTTAGACCCCTTATAGGCTGCTCTGCTACGTTTTAGATCTGGCGCCAATTATATGGCGAGTGCTAAAATGACCATTTCCAATACGTTCTACGTGAGTTCCTCAATGCACACCCTGATCGTATCGCAGCATACGCTGGAGCCGCAGGTTATTTCGCAGTTGAGATGAGGGTATATGCTGGAAATGGCTAGGATCTCTTATAATGGAGATAGTTATTTCTTTTGAAACCTTCCCTAGTATAAAATGAAGAATCCGAGCGATATTCTTCAAATAATGCGTTGATGACTTAGATAGATGGGCATGGTGGGATAGAGTTGTCATATCTACTCGATATTCATATCTTTTCGAATAACATTCACTAACTTATCTCAATTCGTGTTTCCTTCTTCTACTATTCACATTGTACTCAAAACCAAATGAAATTGCTACCTACCATTCAAATATCGAATCAGTTTAATTGATCTCATCTTACAATTTATGCATAAAGTATATCGAAATCGAACATCGATTCTCACTTATTCCACGATTCCACTGCTGGAATATCAGTTTCGCATAGTTTAAACTATACATTGCAGATAATGCGGTGGCGCTACAACCAAATGTATGCATCAATAATTGTCGCAACGATTGTCTTCATTGCAATGGTTTGTGATCGTGTAGCTATTGTTTGAATAGTATTACTAATTTCAGTATAAGGAACCAAAGGAGTTTTGCAAGACCAGGCAAGTTCTTAGACAGTATCAAACGATATGTATGTTTTCAGCTCAGCATGCGCTATTCCGAAGTATTGAATCTAGACACATTGATGCATGTATTTTCAAATTGAATTTGCGAATTAAGAACAGCCTCTAATTCGATAAATATCATCATCCGAACAATGATTCATATGAATATAACATTCATGAGGTAAGCAACAGTATTAACAGTTCAAAAACATACTGCATTAATTGTATGGGGATTGATCACATTCTTTTAAGACTATACACATTGCTATGTTGGTTGTGGACAAATCTGTACCGGGAAAAGTTAATCTATCTGTGTGTGAACGCATTGAGACTTTGCTCAAGTCGATTCTATTCTTCTACAGCGGAAAACTGCATCTTCACTTTCTAACTAATACAAGGCTAGTGATGGAATCTAACACGTACCGTTTATAGTCGAAGAATGCTGAGGGTGGAGGTCTTCTAGAGTTCAAAAATAATTACAATGCGTGTTCAGGTCTGCTAAAATACATACAACGCTATTTCGAACATGGGCTGTTGGAAGAGGTTCTTAATTCACTTCAATTAATATTTTTGCATCGAGAAATTCCAGTCAATACAAGCTTGTGCAACATTGAAGAGCATCAGAAGAGTCTTGGATGGGTTCGATTTTTAATGTTGTTTATGGATAGCAGTAATACGGAAAATAATGCAACAGAGGAACTGAGCGAACATCGATATGAGTTAGCGAAATTTGACTTGATTTTTAAGGTGAAAACGGTGCACAAGACGAACGGATACGGTCAATTAAAGTACGTGATCCCGGAAATTCTCCCGGAATACGTTGACAAGGTACATATTGCACATTTTACAGCAAATGTAACATAAAACAATGTGCAGGTTATATTTCTCGATTCGGACATGTTGGTGCTTGAAGATATCAGCGTGCTTCACTCATATTGTAATGTGATGCAAACGAGAGGTGAGGAATTCGATAAATGATTGACCTTTGTTCTTTAGACTCTGAATCAAACATTTCTAGAGTATTTCAGGAATAATGTTCGCAGCCACTGGCGATCAATACAAGAGGGATGATTTGGAGAGATCATTCGGCCGAGTGCGTCAAGATCTCGTCAAATTTGAACATTTGATTATTTTTTCTATTTGATACTGAGAAAACATTACAGTTCATAACCATGAATCTTCCAGATTCAGTACGATAATGCATTTGCAGGGAGCGAGTCGGAGAGCAATCAACAGTGGGCTCGTGCTTTACAATTTGGCAGCAATGAGAAGAGGTGTGCATACAATGTTTTGTTCATCTCAAGTTGCGAAAAAAACATTAGAAGGTGTTTACATAAAATTATATCATTTTCAGCATTTTCCGATTTTTTTCTTAAATTGTGCACATAAAAAATAACGATTTCCGGCAACTGGAGTGGCCTCTGGAGAGCCACCGCAGAGATGCTTATGACGAAACTTCACACTCTCAGCTGTCCCCAAGTCAGTTTTAGTTCATTTTGTTGTTTTCACATATGTTTCAAGTGTGCTACCTAGTTCATGAGCTTATTGGATATTCAGTTTTTTCTTCAATCAGCTGCTTTAGAAAATATAATACTTATCAGGATGTCTTCACAGCCGTGGCCATTCTGAGACCTGAAACGTACCTGAAACTCCAATGCTTCTACAATTTCCAGATTGGATCCGTGAGTTTCGTTCACTTCTTATGAAATTCAGCTTTATATCTTCGGGCAAAATATTTCCATTTAACATATTCTCTGTGTGCAGGGCGCAACTTCTTGGGATTGCGTGAAGGCGGACAAGGAACTATGGAAGGTTAAGGCGAGTATGATAAAACTGTTTACCTGACTCGAGCTATTGTCAACCTGTTAATATTCCGAACTTTTCCTTGCATTTACCACTTGATGCATGTAGAAATTGCTTTATTCATTCATTTATGGCTACTTCTCACCCTTAGTTTTCAAGATTCCCCATTGGACGGAGTCCAATAAGTACTACGAGAACAGCGGGCATTCTGCTACATTCTCTCCCATCTATCGATGCTTCCAGCTGTTGGATGGATATGATTTTGAGGATGATTCGCACGTTAGTTTTCATAATTATCTGAGTTTTAGACGATAATTTTTCATTATGCATACATCTCGTATCTCGATTTGTGTGAAACAATTATCGTGTGATTCAACAATTTTTTCCTAAATGGTGAGGCATTTTTAATCAGGCTGAATCGTATCTTACGCTGACGAATTTGCGAAACACAAAGACCATCGATCGAAAGAATGACGTCACTCTAGTTTCACATGTGCACTTCTCGGATTCGATCGAGCTGATACAACGATGTGGGTTAAATAAAGTTCTTTATTTCATTGAATTGCAGTGAATTGAATTGATCGATTCACTCTCAGATTAGGCTTTCCTAGAAACATGAAATGGTTTCTAAGTCACTTGAAATTTGCATTCAGTGAATGCGATATGGTCTCGTCCAATCTCTCTCACTATCTGCGGATCGAGCTGGGAACGTGCGCAATTATTGTAAGCTCATCCTCTTCTTTTCTTACCATTCCTTTATTAAAAATATAGTTGTCCCCCTTTGGAATAGTATACCTCAGTATGTTATACTTTCTATAAATAGCGATTTATTCTCACTTAGGGTTAAACTTGTTCACCCGTCTGCTTAGCTATCTCTCATATCATAATTGCTCATTATTGCTCTGAGTGAATGTCTCATACCTTTCCCTTTGCTACCTAGTTGTGGCATCGTATGTTTCATGTACCTCATTTACCACCTATGTAATTTAATATACTTGCAAGAAATGCATGATACAAAAAATGGGGAGTTGTATTGGGGCGAACCTGATGAGTCAATGATATCATTATACCTTTACAGAGCGTTTCTGTTTTCGTGCAAATTGCATGATCTATTCGACATTCATTTCGTACAAAGACGGAAAGAGGTGATCAATAGTTGATCTTCTTTACTTTACCTAATTATTGCTTTGCTCTCTCGCAAATTAGGCCAGTACAATTGAGCACGCCGAATGACGATAGTCATTGCTTTCAAAGCGTTCCGTAATTTAGAAACGACGACATTCAGATTTGTGAAAGATAATCATTTCTCTCAAAGCATTTCCTAATTTAGAAACATTCAGATTTGTCCGATCGATTACATGCTCAAAGTCGCCGTCGATTCCGCTCAAACTAATTCGATACTGCTTTCGGACACATATATTCAAATACCTACAGGTGCACCACTTGGTAGTTATTTTCTTAAAATGTGCTTCTCTTCAGGTGTGCTGCAGAAGTTTGAAGAGGATAAACCAGAAGGGCTAGCCTTCGTGCTACGTGAGAACGGAGTTCGATTGTCGGGTGTATATGATATTTCAATTCATCATTTTAGACATACGTCGGCGTTTTGGCGAGCAAGCACAAAGCCCTCCGAATTGCTGAGCGAACTATGGAAATTAAAGATGATATTAAATCCATCGGGTAAATGTTATTAAATCTTCCGAATTATGGAATTGCTTCTAGATTACGCCATAAATCTGTCGAGGTTTCAACTATTGCGGATCATGCGACGTCAACAAAGTCATTCAGCTGGCAAATTCAGAAGCCATCATATACCAAATGCCAACTGACCTATCGAAATTATCGAATCCACTTATGAATCGTTTTTCGTCATATTATGGTTGTCGTATCTGTATCAAAGTATTTATATGCTAAAAATCAAAGAAATTAAAAAAAAAATTTTATCACAATTAGTTCATAATTATTCGACAGTCATCAATTTCCACAATATTGAATGTTTCCTCTATGTTTTGCTCAGTCTGTCCAATGTCATACTTCATACAGATTTCCCTTACTCCGCATCACCACTCGATATCCATTGAGTAGTTCTTGCCTGGAAGATAATGGATGAAGAAAGAGGAACAAAACTACGGCTATTATGAATATATTCATTCGTTGTTCATTCGAATATGGTTCGAAATAGACGTAATTTCGCGTTTTTAAATAACTATTGAGAAGTGAAAGGCACTTACAACCGCTGACTTCTGTTACGTCTACTTCCAATTTCTTGCCGAGATTTCACAATGTTCCGGCTAGATTAATGCTGCTTCATTTTGGTTGATGATACTATCCTGCAAGAAAGCACATGCGAATCAAGCTATCAAGCTATATTATCGATGTCAGACGCAAACTAGACTACTTTTATGAGTTAGACCATTTTCCGGCTCATGGTCAGAACATGTCCAATGCAGATTTTGGAATCGCGCAATTGAATGAATGAATGCATTGTTCAAACTGGTACACTTACAGTGTCACAATATATCATAGAGGAAGACCTTCAAGTCATTCTGCTCCAGATTGTGCTCCTGAATGCCGATTACATTGGCGACTTTTGATTACTGAATGAGAGAGTTTATAATTGTTTTCTGAGAATTTCAAGCAAACTATTTTCGAAAACTATTTTCGAAACTATATTGTATCAATACCTTTTTGAGAATATTCTGAATATATGTGATATCACTCACCCAATTAGCATTTATAATTGCAGTTGTTGGCGAAAGCCAGAATTTCGCCTGCCGAGAGATTGTAGGCCTCTACAGAGCGACAAATTAAAAGTGTTTTGAGCAATTTTGGTAGAGCAAGACGGCAAATTAAAAAAAATAGATCCATACGTGCAATGCAGTTGAATCATACTGCATTCCGACTTATCAATAATTAACGAAGTGGTTAAGAAAGAACTACATTTGTAAGGACGAGTGGACGATATAAGCGAATCTATACAGATTGAAAAGGGAATAATACAGATCAACGGTGACAAAGGAAGGATTAAATCAAGTATTTTGGTTGTAACTTCGGAGAATATGATGTGAGAAGTGAGGATGGAGTAAAAGGAAAGGAGTAGTTCCGCTCCCTACTCTCATCTGTTTCTCTTCCTCCATCTTCGCTCTCCTTTTCACAGTCTCTCGCGCCGGCCATTCTCCATTTTCGCGCCCAAAACAGCGCGAGAGATCGCTCAGATTGGAGAGGCGGCGCGATACTAGGGATGACCTCGAAATGAGTGGCTTCGTTCAATCTACCTCCCTTTTGTTCAGTTAGATCACACCTGCCCATGTCTTTGTCTGAACCACAATGTGGCGGGTGCACCTCGGAGTTCAGAATAAATCGTGCATAGAGGGGAGTAGCGCTTGAGGAACGGCATCGCGGTGCATTATTTCTACATATTCAATTGTCTGATCCAGTGTTGGGATAGCTGAATGAAGAGACAGTGGAATGATTTATCAAAATCCACTGGGGTAGAAAAATCGGTCGATTCGGAAGAGTGTGGAAACAAATTTTGCGAGAATGGCAAACATTTCATACACATAAATTGAATTTTTATCATGTTTATAATACAATTATTCTACTTGAACTTTAGAAAAAATTATAAAATTGAAAGTTTAATTTGCAGGCATGCCTTCTCCCAATGTAATATTTCTGCAGGGTCTTTCCGCTTTTTCATTCGATCCAGATTCAATAGTTTTTACCTGAAAGCGAATAAATGTACAAATATCCGCGCTTGTATAAGTCACTATTGGAACGATTTGCTATGTAACCTATATTTGAACAATAACGCTTGATTCATGCTACAGACGCTTTCGCCTGGTGAGAGAGTATGCAGAAGGGTGAAGTCGTGGGATCGTTGTTGATTTGCAAGGACCTACAGCCTGCTATGACTACTTTCTCAATACATTTTTCGTCCTTTTGCCGAAATTTCTCTGTTATCCTGTCAAAACGAAACACTCATTCGTCGGCTGTCCTGGAATGACTCGTACATTATAAGATTCAGGGCATACTGCCAGTGATATCACTCACCAAATTACCATTTGGCATTGTAGTTGGTGTATTCCAGAATTTTGCCCGTCGAGTGAACATAGATCCCTGCAAAAAAAAGTGTTCATTAGCAAAATAACAAAACAACATGACATAAATCCGTAACATAAACATTTATTTTTATAAAATTAAAATAGATAACATATGTATCGCGTACATTCGGAAAATGTATTAGGAATGTTGAACAAAGAATGGCATCTGCGAACGAGAACACAGGGTTCTGACCCCCATTGCTCTCTCCAGATAAGGGTAGACAAAGGGATTACGATTTTGAATTTTCCCGCGAAACCCCGAACTGCAAAACGCGGGAATAGGCTGTTTGAAAGCACTTCCTTATTTGAGAACAGTCTGAAACATAAAACAAGTACCCCATTTTGGCCACTCTGGGCACAGTTGAATCTCATATTAAGCGTGAAACACAAATCAGCCTGGCCACTTTCGTGCATTGACAGGGAGATTCGAGGCAGGAAATTTTATGTTTCAGAGTTATTTCAAGTCTTCTGATTGCAGTTCGATTCAGATCCCTTCTCTGTCGGTCAAGAACGCTGTGAGAATGGAAATGCGCAGGTAGGCTATGAAAAGGAGAAAATGGAGAAACATAGAGCGAATGTAAAAATATCAAGAATTTGAATTAGAGCTTAGATTTCAGTCAGAGCACTCGAGAAGGGAGTAAAAGCCATTATTGAAATAGAGAGGGGGATACCCAGAGGGGGAGAGATGGTGGCCATTCTCCTTTCCCCTTCTCACACATCTGGCTTTTTTTCTCTATCTCCTCCCACCACTTTGTCTTTCTCACCTGCGCAGCTTAGATCGGTGAAGAGAAAGACAGAAGGGGTGGCACACCCCGTCAAGAGGGGAGTAGATGGGTGAGACACTATTCCGAGGACTTTTCGTTATACACGCTCAATCGAGTGATGATATGATGTATATATTGAAGAGATCGTGGCATCGATTGCCAAACTGTAGCTGAAGGGCGTGTCCACTGGTCTGACTGATATGTCTGTATCTTTGTACACTAAGGGATCATAAGAGGGCAAGGGGCACACCATAGCTGCCTACGCCACTGGTAAACCCATGACCCCATTCGTCGATTTTCAGTGACTGACAAGACGCCGCCAGCGCTGGGCAGCTAGGAGTTACGCATATTCTTCCGGTCGGTCGAACGGCTGTAATGTGTGAAAATAAAGAGAAATCTGTTTCAATTTGCCAAGTTCGCTAGAATAACAGGCATATCAAACGCAAAAAAAGGAATATTTTTTTCACGTTTATTGCGCAATCAATTACTCTTTATCTCTTTTGTGCGCGCGAAAATGGCCAAGAAATCACTGAGATTGGATACTTTCCTAGTTCATGCCTTGTGACTACACAAGTAAGAGAACGGTGGGATAGGGTGGATAAATCGCACAATTCGGTAATAGAGGGCTGACAAACGATAAATTAGAATCTTGATTTTGCATACTCAATAGAGTGATCAGATAGTGTTTCGAATGAAGAGTTCGTGGTTTCGTTTGCAAAATTATAAATGAAACTGTGGCTTGTCTGACTAATCTGACTATTTATTTGGACACTAAGGTATCATGGGAATGATGTTTCGCACAGTCTTCAGGCCGGTCGAACGGCGGTGCGGAAAACGAACAGACGTATACTCCTTTACTAACATCAAAAGCAGAAACTAAATATTGCATCGCGTTTGTTGCGCAATTATTCACAGTTATACAATTTTAACCACATCACATGATAAATTCATCTTGTCATATGTTCGCTTAGTGCGCAATTCGTAATTCGAACTGCATCGAACATCTCTTGCTGCAAGAGAATCGTGCATCATCATGGATAAGGGATCATGAGAAGAAAAGGAGAGGATTGTTGAATGCATATCGCATACTTCGATAACTGAATTCGAAAACAAATTCACGCACAATTTCGCGTTCGATACTATTGCAATCATAACACTTACAATGTTTGTATTATTAATTTCTTGAATACATTAGATCCCATAAACTGCATCGTGAATACGATAGTTGTATGTTTAGAATTAATGTGTATTCAATACAATATGGTCACGAGAATTCAAAGATATTATATTCGCCGGTATATGTAGGTATATGTTAGATCTAGGCAGGAGCTAGCCAGGAATAGGCAGTCTCCATGATATCATTATCTTAGCTAGGTGCTGAGTCAAAATAGAGAAAGGCCGGTGCTGACTCAGTGTAGAGAAAGGCCGGTGCTGACTCTGTGTGAGAAAGTGTGAGAGAGGAGGTAGAGGAAAAGAGCCAGACGTGAGAGGGAAGGATGGTTGAGAAGGGTGAGGTGTACCTCCCTCTTTTGCACTCATTGTATTTGATCAAACCATTGCTTCGACTGAAACCCTCGCTCAAATTCAGCGTTTTGTATTTTTTCACACTTGGCCGTTCACTCAGTTCTCTATGTTCGCCTTTTCAATGCATGGTCGTAGACGCCCATCAACGCGTTGTTAATTATTGAGAAGTAAACGCTCGACTGTTCTCGTACGTTTTTCCGTTATGCAATATCCGAGTATCATGTTTTGCGAATTGTTTTTCAATGCTAAGCGTGTATTAACATTCACGACTGCACAGTTAATTTTGTCGCTTTGCAGGGATCTACATTCTTTCGACTGGCAAAATTATGTATTTTGTAAATTAAAAAACAAATAATTTGGTGAGTTATATTATTAGCCAGGATGTTCTGAATAGGCTCACATTTTTAGCATTAGATCTTCACATGCAATCGGCGTGTATCGGTTCTGATTAATCTGGCGAAAGGTTGTGTAAATCTAAAACAATTGAAAGATCTAACTAATCATATTCAGGATTCAAAGGTCGCACAATATGAGCCCTTCCTTGAGCCGAGAATGAACTCAAAAAATATATTATATCAAAAAATATATCCTTGAGCCGCGAATGAACTCAAAAAATGGGCTCTATGACTCAATTCGATAGTGTAAGATATTATTAAGATCAATATTTTTTTTTCAATTTCGGGACTACTATTGGAATTGTAAGACAAACTAACTCATAATTCATTAAGGGAATGTAATGCGTTGCGAGTTCATTTATTTCATGTGTTCCAGGGTAGCTTCAGTCGAAGAGGTTGTTGCGATCTGACCGAAAAACTTGAGAATATCAACGAGATTAGGGAAAATATGAGATTGATAAGTGTTCAAGGCTGGCTGTAGATGTTGATATCTGTTAGCAGTCTCTATAGCGAAATATGCGCAGGAGGGCTGAGAGGAGGAGGCTGGTAGTGAGTAAAAACGCCCGTAAGCGGTCAAGTAGTGAAGGGTTTTGAGTACCACGAAAATGGAAACGCGAGAGGCAGGGTGTAGGCCGCTAGAGAATGTGGTGGAAAAGAGGAGTAATTCGTGGAAAAATGGGCAGAAACGGGCAACGAATCGATATAAAAGGGGAGGAGCTACAAAATCTCCGGAGCAAGCATGCATGGAGGATACAGAGGGGCGTTTGAGCATGCAGGATGGAGAGGGCAGGGGGGGGGGGGTGACAAAAGCCCAACCGACAAAAGCCCAACGGATCACCATTCGCTGGATAATTGAGCTAGCATCTAGGGAGTTGTGCCATTGCTACTAGTATGTGATACACTACATCACCTGATTAGATCCTCTAACAATTCGGTCTTGAGTTTAACTCTCAATCACCGTATAGGGGTTCATGGTCCAAAATTGGGAATTTCATCAGAAAATAATGGTTAGATAAGCACAAAATACCGTAACCAATCGATAGTCTAGTTCTCCAGAAACTACTCTACCCAAGTAATATGGGTATCGATTTGTTACGGTATTTGGTTTTTATCTAACCACGATTTTTCACATAAATTTTCATTTTTAGACCGTGAACCCCTATACGTGGATATAGAGTGAAACTCAAGATCGCCTAGCTAGAGGATCTAATCAGAGTGAGTGATGTAGTGTAGCACATACAAGCAACAATGAAACAACTCTCGAGATGTTATCTCAAATATCCAGCGAATGGTGATCCGTTGGGCTTTTGTCGGTTGGGCTTTTGTCACCCCCCCCCCCCCCCGAGGGCAGTGACAGGGGGATGATGCGAGAGGAACGTGAATCGATGGGTTCAGCGGTAACGACGTTTATCCGTCATCTCTCTATATCCGACTGACAAGGGCGAAAAGGGGAGAAGAAGTGAGATATAGAGCTATCGGCTCTCGCCGATACACTGGGGGGGAAACGAAATGGGCGACGAATTCCCAAGTTACTCGCCTTCTCGGGCGCCACTCCGAGGGTTAGAGCTATATCACATCTTAACCATGGCTGAGCAGAAATGGGAATCGAAGGAAATAAGGTGGTCAGTTACGATGCGATGAACGTAGACTAATGGGAACCAGAGACTAAGGGGGGGGGGGTAAAGACTACATAAAGGATAAAAAAAACGATCGACGACCGACGACTAATTGTGGGGAGGCGGATGTTGACGGCAGTGCAGCTTGTTGGACAACACAATTTAGGAATCAGAAACAAGAAAAATACAAGAAAGCTAAACGAGTTGTCGTTCCTTCCGCCGATGTCCTGAGATGGTGAGCAAAACTGCAAATAACGTCCTTCCGCCGATGTCCTGAGATGGTGAGTAAAACTGAAAATAAAAACAAATAGACCGAAGATGATGAAAGACCATAGATCAGAATTAACACTTTCGTCGATCCCTCGATCGACTTCGAATTCTAGGACAATCTCGATCAGAGTTGTTGCTCTTTGAGCGTTTGTCAGATGATATAGATAGAGACCGCAGGCTCCGCCCACTTAGGAGGAGAAAGAGGCGCGTCGAAATCTGGTTCTCGAAATGACGCAGCGAATACTTATCCAAAAAATATGGAAAAAATTTTTTTGGGTACGTCTGACTAGTGTCTATAAACGACAGGGTGCCCGTCATGCATTATCTAATCAGAAATATCTAAAAAAAGACCGATTTAGGGTTCATGATAGGGTAATGGAAAGGTTCCGACGACAATTCTGCCACGACGACACGGGCATGGTGCGATGGATAGTTCCTGATTTTAGGCGTCGATTGACACCGAGAACGTATTTTTAGGACTTTTTTCCGATTAATCATTTTACTTCAAAGGTTCAGGAGCGTGCGCTAATGGAACTGCAAAGGGACGGTGCTTCCTCTCTACTTTCTCGCTTGTCTCTCACCCGGCGTGTGCAGAGAGCGCGCGCTCTTGAGGACCTATGCCTTTCCTCTCTTCCTCGAGCAAGCTCGATGCGAAGCTATGCTCAAACTTTTGGAGAAACCAGGCAGAGCGGGCTCCGCCCACTTCGCTCCCGTCCCGATTTCGACTCCCTTTCCGTTGTGATTCTTTCGAGGTGTTTTGGGCCATAAGTCGAGTCAAAGATGCGATATCGCCAAACGGCAAAAAGTATGATCTTATTTAGCCTCAAAGGGATACATTAGATCCACAAATGACCCTGCCAAAGCAATTCGGTCACCCACCTTGCGGTCTCTAGATATAGATGAATTTTGTTCTCCCAGAGGAATGTGATCACAGCCGTTATCAGATCCTCGAGAGAGTGATTTGAGAGAAGAATATCCAGATGAATCAGAGCTTGATCTTCGATCTTTGTAACAGGGCGACCGAGATCGGAATTGAGAAGAAAGAAGAGATGGGCAAATGAATTTAGAATGGAGACATGCACCTTCACACCGGGGCCAGGTGCTAAAATCACAAGCCTGGGCAATGTGGCCTTTCCGACAACAGTTTAAACATCGGCCCAGTTTCATCAGACGCAGTTTACGATCATGTATAGTTCTGTATTTCTGGCAGAAAATAGATGAATGGTCAGAGCAGTAAGACTCACAGAAAATACAATACCTTGAATGATCTGATGATGCTTCTTTTGATTTTTTAGAATCGTATTGAGAATCGGAATTGTTCAGCTTCACAGGATCATCTGAGGCTAATGGAGATTGAACCCTCAGTCGCACTTGAAGCTCTTCTTGCTCCATGAGATACTTGTTAGCGAAGTCCATTAGACGTGAAACAGACCATTTAGACGAAGAAGTATCGCGAATCATCGCCTTGGCGATTTTGGACCGCAATTTCAGATTGAATTTGCATGAAATCAGATGGATAACGGACTCATTAGTAGACTCATCGTATCCATCAGACAAAACATAGCCCATTGATGGAAGAGGGGATGCAGATCATGCCGCCGCACCTCTACCATGGCACCCTGCCCGAGAGAGGAGCTCATCAAGCGGACCCTGAAGGGTCGAATGCGTAGAACTTAGCGCGCACTCGTGTACTTGAGCAATCGTCTGGCTTTCTTCAGTTTCCACGCTATCTCGCCTATCTGATCGACGAGAGAGCGTGCAAACTGAAGAGAATCAGACGATTGCTCGTGTACTCACAGCTCCGCATCGTGGTCACTAGTGATGGCAAATCGGCGCGCGCTCTCTTCGTTTCACACACTCTCTCACCGGTCAGACAAAACAAGATATCGTGTGAAACGAGGAGAGCGCGCGCCGTTTTGGCATCACTAGTCACAACCACAAATGTGGGATTCCTCAACACCCTCCTACAGGAGTTGCAAGTAATTGGAGAATAAGAAGGAAGGGGAGATAGGTGACATTAAGGAGAGAGTGAGCAGGGAAACCTATTTTATATTAAAGGCATCATTTGCAGGGCGCGAGTGTTCAAACGCTCCTCCACATACTCGGATGGGCGATCCCGCGCAGGCTATTTAAAGCGGCCCACGCTGTTAGAGGGCAACCTCAGAGAGTGATTACTTAGGGTCCTTAATTGGGAAAGTCCAGGGGAAACCTGGGAAAAGGGAAGTGATCGTCTGACTCTCTCCAAATCTCGTGCTTTCTCGTTTTTTTTCTACCCGGCAGGGGAGAGTGTGTGATGCAAAGAGAGTCGGACTGTTGAAGATGACGATAGCTATCAAAATTCTGACGACGCAGTTCGAAAGAGCATCATCTGAAATATCTTAGACTACGTTTACATCAGGATAGGATGATTTTGGTTCTACCGCCGCAGACCCCCCTCAAATGGGTGATTTTCTCGCGATTCCTCTCATATCACGCCTCTCACGAGAGAATCGACTCAAAATGACTGATCTAGGGAAAGGGGACATTTTTGGATATCGGGTTTTCGATGGTTTTAAGCTTCCCTAGGCTCAACTAGGACCCCCCTAACGGGGAATAGTTCATACAACCATTCCTCTTTGAGTTGCTGCACCGGTCGCTCACTAACCTCTTACTTTGCCGATCACTTAGAACACTTCGGAATTCAGTTATAACGCTCATTTATAGTTTCCCCAGCTAACTTTCGATGCTCTATCGAGCAATATTGTTCATTAGGTCATGATTTAATTTTTGGTGGCACCACATTCAACGAGGTGTAATTTGAAAACCGCTCGAAAAATATCTTAAATTTTTATGTGGTGGATGTAGTTTTCCGAGACAATTCGATTGCGGGGCTTATGCTCCCATATCTCGGGAGGTAAGTTAGTTCCGCATGCGAAAAACATTTTCAAATGATTTGAACTTATTTTTGACAGTCGATTTTAATTAAATCTCCCCTCTGAAAGTGTTCAGTCGCACGGCTTTTCAAATAAGTTTCACGGAATGAATGGGTGAAAAGATTATACATTCCATTAATTCATTGAAACTTATTTGAAAAGCCGTGCGACTGAACACTTTCAGAGCGGAATGAGAGGAAATTTAATTAAAATCCACTGTCAAAAAAAAGTTCAAATCATTGGAAAATGTTTTTCGCATGCGGCACTAACTTACCTCCCGAGATATGGGAACATAAGCCCCGCAATCGAATCGTCTCGGAAAACTACATCCACCACATAAAAAATTAAGATATTTTTCGAGCGGTTTTCAAATTACACTTCGTTGAATGTAGTGCCACCAAAAATTAAATCATGACCTAATGAACAATATTGCTCGACAGAGCATCGAAAGTTATCTGGGGAAACCAGAAATGAGCGTTATAACTTAATTCCGAAGTGTTCTAAGTGATCGGCAAAGAAAGATGTGAGTGAGCGACCGGTGCAGCAACTCGAAGAGGAATGGTTGTATGAACTATTCCGGTTAGGGGAGTCCTAGTTGAGCCTAGGGAAGCTCAAAACCATCGAAAACCCGATATCCAAAAATGCCCCCTTTTCCAAGATCAGATCGATTCTCTCGTGAGGGGCGTGATATACGATTCGAAAGAGCATCAAAAGTTATGCCAGAATCTAAATTTGCGAAGAAATTGATCAACATCGGGTCGGGAAACATGCAATTATGTGAGGAGAAACAGCTATTTGCAATTTCGTAGCATTCGCTTACCTAATTTGTTTGTTAAATCTATTTCAGTTATTTCAGTTATATTTCAGTTGTTCGCCTTGTGAAGGAATGTAAGTCCCTGCAAGTATAAAATATTAAGTTGAATCACCACAGCATATGAGAATACAAATGGGGAAAATGGTACAACTGAATTTGCATATTAAATCGGTTCCCTTGTGTTACGAAAGTGAAGAAGGTAGCTGAAATTGAAAGGGGCAGTTCCCCACTTTTCTTCTCCCAGCCTTCACATCTGGTTTTCTCTCTCCAATTCTGATCTCTAATTCTTGTCCTGCCCGTCAGTCTTTCTTTTGGCGTGTGTGCAGTAGCGATTAGGGGTCTCTTATTGGAATTAATTTGTATCATTTTCAGATGAGTTTCATGTTCGCTATACATATATGAACTATATAGTGTGCATGAAACGTATCTGAAAATGATACAAACCAATTCCAATAAGAGAACCCTAGTAGCGATGGGCCATTGAGATTGGAGAGACAATACACATGCTCATGAGAGTCAATGACAGGTATCTGTGCTGGTGAGTAAAGATGGGAGAGGAGAGGATGGAGCAATCATCGGGCTTTCTCCAGTCATAATTTATTTCCAAATCTACTAATTATACATGAGGTGATCGTCAGATGCAGGAATGCGGTTCATATTCAGAATTTTCAATGATATTTCCTCGTGGAAAGCGTCGCAGAAGTGTTCCCACCTGCAACTAATACAGTTGACGACATCAATATTCTACGCAAAACAAGAAGTTGCGTCTGGTCACTCTCTTTTTAGATCGCGCAATTTCCGAATCCGTGGATTGATCATGTATCCCCATCACCACTCTATTGACAAAAATGTGTTGATTATACTCGAATTAGTTTCTCGTTCATTCATCAAGTGTGCTCCAAATGTCTAATGTAGTGCTAAGGCAAGGGAAATATTACAAACATATTGAATGAATTATATATCGTATTGTTTTCATTCATCATCTTGTCAGTTCGGGCTAATGACTGGCGTTTGCATCCTGAAAGTGAGTAAATGCAACTAGGGTCAGAAGCGATTCCACTCACCAATTTGTATGATGTTTGTACTGTCATTGGTGTAGATAAGAATTGCAACAAGAGAGGGATTGTAGATCACAGCATTACATAACGGTAGAAAGCGGGGAGATCTTTTCGAAATCAAATTACAAGGCGAAACTTGATGTGCATCTGAAACATATCGCAATTTTCCAAATGATGTTGGGAACCCGAGCTTAATAACTTGTGTTTCAGACTGACTATGAAACGAAAATATTTTCATTTGTGATCGAATTTGAAAATTGTGATAGGTTTCAGAACCGTTTCAAATATCGAAGCTTATTTTCCCTGAATTTCCCGTCGAGAGAAAATCTGGCATCTTGCCAGGTCAAATTTAATTACATTTCGATTTCTCACTTTTCCCCGACGAAAGGAATATTGTGAGATCTCTGCATAGTGACAATTAGACCATTCAAACTTTGAGAAAACAACGTTTCAACGAAACTTAAAAAAGTGTGACGTAAATAACGAATAAAGTATTTTATAGTATTTTATCAATTAGCATCAGAATAACTACAATGAGAAAATGAAGAAGGAAGGGAGGTGGAGGAGGAGGAGGAAGAGGGGAGGAGAATGAGGAGAACGTAGTTAGGGCCTGAATTTGCATGTTGGTGTGATTCCCGATTGTATCCCACTTGAACTCGTGCACTTTAACCATGTCTTCTTTATATCGGCACTTTGCTTCTCCATCCACGAAATAGGGTCCCCTTTCTAAAATTACTTGAAAAACGCAGACAAGCATATTTATCTAACGCGTAAATTGATGAGAGGCGAGGAACGGGAGAGTCCCATTCAATTCCCACATAAGTGCATCCTGCAACCAATGTTTCACAGCGCCATTTAAATTACCATACCGTCCTCACGGCGAATGGTGATTAAATGCTTGTAAGCTTCCCACTTGCAATTTGAGCATCCTGAATGCATACAATTAGAGCGTTTGTGGACCTTGAGCTTCGTCTCCTCTCCATACAAGGGACAATATTAGAAAGGCATATTTCAAACGTGTTTCATTAATAAAAACACAATCACTTGAGGATCCGAAGTGATGTCGGAAATCGCATTGAAGGGTTTTTTTAATGGATTGTTAGGGCATATGCAAAGTGCTTAATTGTAAAAGCTCACCGCGCAGTTCCTTGATCTTCTTTTTCAGACGATCTGCAAGGTGTTAGTTTGCATACCCACCAAATCACAGCAAGAAGCTCTAATTGGGCTGTTTGGCCCAGTTGGGCTTCGACTTTCGAGTATGTTCCATGCGCGTTATAAAGTACATACATAAAGCACGCATGAAACATCTGAAAGTAGAAGCGCAACGGGGCCAAAAAGCCCAAATAGTAAGAAGATGGCATTTACCTCTGAATTGTTGGCGCTTCTTGTCGTACTCCTCATCCTGCAACGCTCTTACTTGCACAAACTTCTGCTCTTCCAGCACGTCTTTCTTCTCGAGGGTAACTGCAATAGGGTAATTTGTAGAAAGCTAGATAGAGAAAACTGACGAAACTCACTTAAAGCGGGACTGTCAGCAAAACTTGCCAGGACAAACTGCCAACGCAGTTTCGAGACAACCGTAAACGGTATCGAAATTCCGATTTTTAAATCTCTATTCCGAATTGAGATGCGTTCTCTCTCACTCGTTGCCTGTGCGTCAGGGTCAATTTGGATGCTTTAATGGAACCATAACTTGAAAAGTGTTCTCTCACTATGTGATACATATGTCAACCAGGCGCGTTTTTGCTGAGAGTCCTGCTGTAAGCACCACTTCCTCTTGGATACAGTTGATCATTATTATTGCATCAATAATATGAAAACAATGCCCAAGATCGTAGATCGAGCAAATTATGAAAAGGCATAAAACGGGAACATTATGATAGCTCAATTCGGCTTCCTAAATTAAGATCGCAAGAGTCGGGGGAATACATGTTCGAAACAGGGAGGGACAGGATTCCTCCCCAATTCCCCCCTCTCGCTACCTCATTGTATTCCCCCTTCCGTCTATCTCCTCGCTCAATCTCTCACTATCCTCTCCTCTTCTTTCCCTTAGCGCTGGAACGAGTGAAATAGATCATTGATATTATAGTTTCAGGTATGATACTCCTGACATGTGAGACCCATACATGATAATAGTGGAGGTGATAAATATGTGAATGGCAAATGATTTGCATACTTATTGCATACATTTATTATGGGGTAGAGCAATATTCTCAGCAAGCATTCAATGAGGCAGACAATATTCATTTAAATTCAGGTAATAATAATTTCATTTGTCACTCGAGAGAGAGAGAGAGAGAGATTGGAAAATAAAGAAACAATTATTCGAATTGATATCACTGCCAGACTTGGTCAATTACGTGATTTATCAAATAAGAATAATAAATACTCTATATCTACTTTTCCATCCTTCCATGTTGATGTATGCGGAATACGAATATCGTATGTGTTATGCACTGTAACGACTGAATCGTTCGACAACAACATTTTTATACTCAACTAAGTGAGTGTGGGTGGGAGGGTGAGGTGCCTGCCTGCCTACGCCACCTTCACCCGACATTGGTCGGCTGCGTGCAGACCTTGTTCGGCATCCTCCAGGAGCGGGTAGATGGGGTTGCGCCGGCTCCCCATCTCAGCCCGCAGGTGCCAGAACAACGGGGCGCAGACCTGTAGAGAGAGAGAGAGAGAGAGAGAGAGAGAGAGAGAGAGAGAGAGAGAGAGAGAGAGAGAGAGAGAGAGAGAGATTTAGGTCTCTGAAGGGCAGTACATTGACAGTTGTAACCAACAAAGTTGTTGAAAAAAAAACAACAAAATATGAGAAACATCATTCACAAGGACATAACTAGTTTGCAAATACAATACATAATAAGTCAAAAGGATATGACAGTAGGGAAGACAATAGTATACTCGAGATTATACACAATGGGGGGAGAGTTAGAAAGTGCGCAAGCAAAGTGAAAAGATATGGGAGATACAATTTCATGGGATAGTCGAAAGACTCTCATTGTAGATAATCGAACCGTAATCCTTCCATTGATAATATATTGTATATAATTGACGTCTCGACCAGCTTCCATAGCGTGCCATCTCGCATGTAGGGTTTTCTTATTTGAAAGGTTTTCTATCATTTTCAGTTGTGTTTCATGTTCGCTAAACATAGGAACTATATAGTTTACATGAAACTTATCTGAATATGATACAAAACTACTCCAATAAGAGAACCCTACTCGCATGATGTGATTCTATTCATCATTACCCCTATTACAGATGTTCTACGTGCCCACTCTTCTGTTTGCTGCGGACGGAGACGTCGCTCGTGTGGGCGGCGTACTGGTGCATCCCACCAACCCATCTCCCGATTCGCACCCCCGGTAGTGACTCCTATCTCCTGCTCCTCACCAACCAGTCGGGCAACCTCTTCTACATCGAGGTTCGTTACCCCTTAGGTTTCCCCACTTGTTGTCTTCCCAGCTTACCCTGTCCCTTCAGGAGGTGCTCGTCTGGAGGGAGTGATGCAGGGTCGTGAGGAGGGAGGGATGCAGAGGCGCCCCTGCCATCCCCCTCTTCTTCTTCTTCTTCTTATGGACTTTTCCTTTGTTTCTGGTGAGTCTGATCTTCTTCACTAAACCTCATACTATTCTTCATTCAGTCCTGCCTCGTCGATGCTCTCATATCTCGTTCTCGTCATTTGTCGTTTTCCTTTACCGATTTTCTGATGAAGAAGGTGCATTCCCTCCCTGTGATTTTGAACTTGTTCCAGTGATATCCCCGTTGTTTTGTTTTTGCCAATTTTCCCATTCACCATGCTTCGATATCATTTTTTCTCTGTGGTCCCTCGTTCTTTGAACATTCTCACTCATTGATTCTTCACTCATCTACTTAATTTGGGATTTCCTCGGCTTCTCATTTCCTTTCACTGTTTCTCTTTTCTCTGGATCATTTCATTGTTCTAGATCGACTTCATCTTATCATGGTTTCTCTCACTTTGGGTAATTCTTCTTCTTCAATACCTTCATTTGTCGGTTTTCAACTCTTTGGGTCATAGTTTCTTGCACAGTTTCTCTTCCTCTAAATCTTTTCTTCCACATAGTAAACAGTAAATACAATTCATATCATTTGAACCCTTGAATTTTGATATCTTCCTTCTCCTTGCAAGTTGCTCTGATCTTCTTCTCTTTTTTTCCATTGCTCATGAATTATCGATTTCCTTTACGTCAACCATTTCTCCCCTTCTTCACTCTCTTTTTTACTGGGTCTATATTTCTCTTTGCTCATTTCACTCACAGTCATCTTCCATTTTTCCCTTTTCTTCGAACGACACACAGTAACAAAATTCATCCGCGGGTATTTCTTTATTCATCCTATTATTTATTCATCCAGTTACCACACAGTCAATCTGTCGGATTCTTCTCCACATAATCGATAGTACCATCCTTTGCCGCTCCCTCCTCGGTTATCGTAAACACTGCGTTGATCCTGCAGTCCATGGAGCCCACGATGCCGGGTTCTCGTCCTTCTTCGCTTTCTTCTCGTTTCCGGTGTGCATGAGAGTTTGGCGCCTTTCCCCTGCCGATCTGTACCTGAAAACAAATGCCCCTCCTATCCGCAAAAACTCATCCTGTGCGGTGGACCGTCTCTGCCACAACTCACTGCACCAGTCGACAAGATGGTTCTGCGGGTAATAGGAACACTGCGATAGCAGTTAACTAATTATCTAAAATAATATTACAATGGAGGATTAAACAGTAGGTTCGGCACCGAATGATCTTGATAACTCGATCGTCGCTGCTTATATACTAGGGTTGACAATTTGTGTCTGAAAAAGCCGGCCAATCTCGTGCGCGCGTTCGTACACAAATGAATGAAGAATGACCTTTGTCACTTCGGACGCAATTGTATCAGAAAGATGAAAACAATTAATTTTTGGGAGACAACTGTGTCTGAAACATATGGAAGAAAATTAAAAAGGGGCAAAAATGTAGAATTTGAAATATCAGACATGTTTCGGACAAAGTTGTGTCTCAGACATATTTGTGTCTGAAAAGTTGGGACACACAATTGTCTGAGACACATGATTGGACACAAATTGCAACCCTATTATATACCCCCGTGATGTTATGAAACCTATTTTAAAAATATTATGTATTATATTTCTCGATAAGAAATTCCTGAGAATAAAAACAAAGATAAAAATTTCTTCACTGAAATCAAAACAATTCCCCACTTCGCAAAATACGATTAGAATATCTAGATTGTTGTGTAAAACAAGTAGCGAGTGGAACATTGCATTCCACAAATTTTTCAAGAAACTTGGAGGAGACATTCAGATGATAAAACCAGTTTACAGGATATTATGAGCTGCAATAAGGATAATTCGCAAGATCGATAAATGTCGTCGATTCGGCACACTTTCTGCACAGAGCCCTCACACTGGCGCCAGGCGTAATATTTTTGTTCGTTTTTTAAAGAACCCATGTAGGCTGCTCTGCTACGTTTTAGCCCTGGCGCCAATTATATGGCGAGTACTAAAACGGCCAGCTCTAATACGTTCTACGTCAGATAAGGAAACGTCCGATGGTATCTCACTATGACCTGGAGCCGCCGACCACGTCGCAAGATGCGATAAAAGGCGATTATACTATGGTTCAGCAGGACATGGATCTCTTAAAGCCGCGTGTTCTCCTATGGTCAGAAGGGGAGATATACCACGAAGTATTAAGATATTCATTCCCTGCTAATGCGTCCCCAGTATATAGCCAAGCGATGTTCTTCAAAGAATGTGTAGGTGGATTAGAAAGATGGGATAGTGGATGATGTTATAGAACCATATTTGCTCGATGATCCTAGCTATTCGACGACTTTGCAAATGTATTTTCTAACTTTCATCGCAATTATTGCACCCTGTTTCTACTCCTAACAGTGTACCCACAGTCAAAGGAAATCGTTTCAAACCAATCAAATATCGAATCGGTTTAACTTACCTCGTCCGAATTCGTATGCATAAAATAAAGCGAATTCGAGCATCCCAACGTTCGTCCGACATCGATATCCCCTCTCATTACTCGATTGGCCTGTTCTAAATTTCGTTTCATTCGAATCTTCAAAAGTATGTTGCATCAAATGCAGCAAAAGTGGTTGCGGTACAACTCTCTTTCGGTGTACATAATTGTTATTGTTTTCGACTTTGCAATGCTATGTGATCCGTAAAAGGCAGTTTTGAATAATTGTCAACCTTCAGTATAAGATAACGAGAGCCAAAGGAGTTTTGCAAGAGCATGCAAGTCCGTGAAACGACTTCCTTCGAAATTGGTGGTTTCAGCTCTCTACAACACGCAACGGAGAGTCGAATCTAGATGGAGTTAATTGTTTACATTATCTCTTTTGGTATTAGTGACTTCAGCATAATCTCAAGCTCGCTGAAGTCCATCAGTCTAATTATGATTCCATCGAACAAGAGAAAAATGATGTACGCAAAGTATTTGTTGTAGGTAAATTTTGCTTTATAATCAGACAATACACATTGCAATGCTGGCAGTGGACAATTTTCAACCGGGAAAGCCTAATTTATCTGTTTGTGAACGAATTGAGACATTGCCCAAGTCGATTATATTCTTCTACAGCGGAAAGCTACATCTTCACTTTCTGACAAATGCCAGGCGAGTGAGAGGCGGTTTAAAACCCGTTATCCGTAAGACTGCAGTGGAAAGTGGGTAAGGGTGGCAAAACTCGGTCAAAATGATCACCCAGAGCTCAAACTTCGGGTACGTGACCCTTAGGTCCAAAGAAATCGATATTTTTGATCTACCGAAATCGATTTTTCAGATTTCAGATTTCGGTATCGTGCTATATATCATTCGAAAGAGTATGAAAAGTTATGTAAGAATCTCTAAGGAAACCAGAATCCATCAACGCTGACGTCATCTAGAGCTCCAGATGTCTTTTGTTGAAAACTTTTTACAAATATCGGTATGGATCATGGAGAAGGAATAGTTTCCACCCCGCCATTTTGATATATATTACGTACTTTGTAATGCTGAACAAAATGAGCATCTAGTATTGGCACATTTTCGGGGCCGTCATTATCGGAAGATGACGAAACCGTGACGACCTTCTAGATGAAAATTTACAAATTTCGGATTTCGGTATTGTGTTATATATCATTCGAAAGAGCATGAAAAGTTATGCTAGAATATTTAAGAAAACTAGAATCCATCAACGTTGACGCCATCAAGAGCTTCAGATGTCCATTTTTCGGTGATTTTTATAAATATCGAAATAATTACCGTGAAAGCACTGATGTGTACCCGCCATTTTTATATATGTTATGTATTGTTCGTGCTGAAAAAAAAACTGAGACTCTAATATTGGCTCAGAAGAAGCATATTCCTCCTGAGGAAGCTGAGAAGATGATGGCTAATGTCCCTCCTCAGACAGATGAGACCAGTTGACTCGATCTTCGCTTATGTTATCTCTATATAATGAGAAGAAGAATGGAGTCCGGGAGTTCTCTGTCGAAGAACGACTAACTGCGAAACAGATATTGTCACTTAACGTTCGCATTTCTGCAGCAATAGTGGCAGCTACAACACCGCAGAAGATTCGATTCAAACGATTCCTTGGAGTGGAGATGGAGGAAGATGATGAATTCGATGAAAATTCGATCTTCAACGAATTGTGGTACAACGGCGACCACGATCTTTACGTCCAGGCGATCCATGAGAATCAGAACGAAATCTCAAGCAGCCTATTGACGTCTATCGCGAAGAAATCTTCAAATAGAACGATCGCAGTGGAGGAATTAGTCGACACAAACGATACTATCGCTATCCTCCACACAGGGTATATGTTAGATATCACTGACATTTTTGGGATGTGTGTTACTTATTTTTCACTGTGACATTTACTTATCAATTTCAACTTTCCCGTATATACCAATCAACACGTATCAGTCATACATTAGCGGAGATTCATGTTCAAGATTTCCTTCTCCGGGATCTATATCGATATTTGGCAAAAGTGATCAAAAGGTACTTCTGGAGCTACATATGACGTCAACGTTGATGGATTCTGGTTTCGAGTGATTCTTACATAACTTTTCATGCTCTTTCAAATGATATATAGCACAATACCGAAATCTGAAGTTTCAGAATTTTCATCTAGAAGGTCGTCATGGTTGCGTCAACTTCCGACAATGACGGCCCCGAAAATGTGCCAATACTAGATGCTCATTTTGTTCAGCATTAAAAAGTACGTAATGTATATCAAAATGGCGGGGTGGAAACTATTCCTTCTCCATGATCCATATCGATATTTGTAAAAAGTGATCAAAAAAGACATCTGGAGCTCTAGATGACGTCAACGTTGATGGATTCTGGTTTCCTTAGATATTCTTACATAACTTTTAATGCTCTTGTGAATGATATATAGTACGATACCGAAATCTGAAATCTGAAAAATCGATTTCGGTAGTTCAAAAATCGATATTTTTTATCTACCTTTCGGTTGAAAAATTCTTTGGCCCTAAGGGTCACGTAACCGATGTTTGAGCTCTGGGTGATCATTTTGACCGAGTTTTGCCACCCTTACCCACTTTCCACTGCAGTCTTACGGAGAACGGGTTTTCACAGACCGGACCCGTTGCACCTATGTAGTTTCGGCTATATAGGGTCCTTAAAGAATGTGTAATAAGAGATGAGAAGGTAATGCATTCTGATGAGCGTGATAGGTAGCTATAACGTTTCCCCTCAGCACGAACCAACGGTGATCATAGCACAGTAAGTAACTACTGCGCGCCAAGCGCAATCTACGTGGGTTCGAATCCAGCTAGGTGCGATTCGTTGTTGCTGTTTTTCTCACTCATTTCAAATGCGCGCGCTTCGCCTGCGCTGAGGCCCGATCTTCCCATTCTCATATCTCAAGATAGAGTCATCTTCGTCACTTCGGATAAAGTGATTTCTCATCGGATTTTTGTCCTATACGACAACCACTATTCCACATGTACAATCTATTATTCGTGTTACTCCTTCTTTAATACCGAAGACGTATTACACCTATGAACAAGTTTTCAGGTCTGCAAAGGTCTGTCTTCTGCCTTCCCTCTTGCCGGATCTGTACGGATTGGGTGGACAAATGAGGTTTGGTTGGACAAATGATGTAACGGTTTCGGTGGATAAGCCGGGACTTGAGTAGACACATGACAGAAATGGGGTTTGGGTGGACAAATACATGTTTCCTGTTGTACATCGTATGTTCTCTCTTGGATCTTTTAATAATTGATGCCAACGTGTTACCAGGATCTTGAACCAGCTTCTCTCACTTCTCATGTTGAATGGTGCTCTTCTTCACTGAATTAATTTGCTCACGAAGAGAGGCCGCCAGCGAGTAAAGCAGAATAATAAGAAAGTGGGAGCGATTATGCACAGCCCAGTTGATTCCGTCTTTATATATTTTGGTGTTAATCCTATTCAACACTCGCATGAGGTAGTGGAATCAATTCTCATTCTCACATCATTCATCACAGAGTAGGACAATCTCACATCCGAAAAGATCTATTCGTTACTTTATATAATGCGGGGAGCGTGATGGGGAGTATCTGAAACCGAAAACATATTTTTTAATTTGTTTTTTAAGTGAGTCGAAATGTATTAGGTTGTCTCAAAAGTTTCTCTCATTTTTATTTTCCAAGTTTCTTCTTGTAAACTTCGACAGCCCTGGTTTTATTCTTAGCATGAGTTAGGGTATTGCTAGTACATTTCTCCATTATGTGCAAATCGCTTCCCGATTGCATTCGAAAAGAGGAAAATGACAAATTCCTTAAACAGTCAACAAACGTCAATTTTCACTATGTGTTGTTTGAGCATATCTCTAGCGTACTAATAGCCTAAAGACTCAGCGCAGTAAATCAGTGATAGAGCGAGGACTGATTATAAAAATAATATCGGCAAACCCGACATTCAATCGCTTTAGGAAACAGCAGAAATAAAAATGTGCTAATTTTGATTCATTAATATCCAAACTGGGATTTGGAAGCGCACTGCTCACAAACAAATTGATGCATCACCTTCTAGTTTACATATTATAATAATCAGCTAGTGTACTTCGAAAAATAGCTTTCAATATGCGCCTTATGTTGCCGGGCTAAAGCACATCATTTGTGAATTTGAGATTGAAAATTGCAGGATTGTGCGATGTGCAGATTCGATGATCACCTAAAGTAGCTATCACGTTGTACAATGATTGGACCGCGCTCATTTATATTCCAACACATCGTACTTTACAATAGTTCCAATTTGCACGCATTAACTTAATGCGAACGCAAGCAACTCTCAACATTTAAATATCAGAGATTTTGTTCGACTCGGCTGGATTCGGTGTTTAATTGTGTCAGTCTTGCCGATCGGTATGACCTAACATAATCTTCGTTATAAAGATTATTCATGCCCACATCAATTGCAAAAAAACATAAGTTGATTGGCCAGCTTTGAAGAATTGTATGAGGCATAATGTCCATGAATGAAAAAAAGAAAGAAACTTTTGAGACAACCTGGTAATATGGCAATGACACTTCCCTATTACCAGGAATCGATCTCCGCATTCACACGTTGGACAAGAAAGAGTTTTTCCTTTAGGGCGTACGGAACGATCCCTGCCCAACGCCTCCTCTCCGGGGATGGGCGTCACGTCTGCATAGGCGCGAATTCTCTTGCAGAGTGCGATCTTAAAGCAGGACTCTCAGCAAAAAATCGCCTGGTTGAAATATGTTTCAAATAGGGAGAGAACTCTCTTCACACCGCGTGCTCTCTCACTCGTTACCTGTGCGTCAGGGTCAATTTCGAAAGCTTTAATGGAATTATAACTCAATTCTGAATAGAGATTTCAACATCGGAATTTCGAAAATGGGTTACGGTTTACGATTATCTCGAAACTGCGTTGTCAGTTTGTCCCGTCTAGTTTTGCTGATAGTCCCGATTTAAGTAAGTATGTTTTTACTGAGAGCAATGGACGCTGTTATAACTAGTTATGTGTTAGGAACATGATATACCTGGTCGAAGAGAGAGAACCACTCTCTTTGCCACCTCTTCGTCTGCTCCGTGAGATTCTGCCCTGTAACCCGTAGTGTGGATCTGCACACTACGGGTTCCAGGGGGTCCCACGCGCACGGGCTTCTTGAGCTCGAACGCCTTCTCATCTTCGAGCTTCACCGTGACCACTTCAATCGTGATCGGGAGCCACTGAAACCGAAAACATTAATCGAAATCATGTTATCCTAAGACTTACAATGTTGATTGTTAAGAGAAGTGCACAAAAAAGGTTCCAAAACTCACTCGGAGTACCATCGAAAGCTTGCCTTCCTCGATCAACCGATGCGCGATGTCGAGGCGGTGATTCCCTTCGATGAGCACACCCTTTGAAAGCAATGTTATTACTCAAATACCCAGCTATTACGGTTACCCATCCATACTCAAAAAAACACACCCAACTAAAATACAAAGTCATATCCTATGTGCTACTTACACGCAATCGAGGGAGAGCTTGAAGTAGAGTTGGCCACTTTACAACACGCACCTTGGTTTTCCTTTTCACGGCGGAATTCTTCTCCTTATTCTTCTCGAGCACACCGAATACTAAATGTGTGAGCATATTCAGAACATCCTTGCTGTGATATAACTCACCAAATACAATTTTTAAAAGTTTGCGAAAATCCGCCTTCCGCCTGCCGAGAGAATGTAGATCCCTATAGAGCGACCAAATTAACTGTTCAGTCGGGAATAGCTATAAACGCTTTGAATAAATCATAGTAAATGACATTTGGAAATTGTATAACCGAAATATAAGATTTGAACATTCAAGCATGTACTTATATATAATAAACAACGCGTTGATCGGCATCTACAATAGGATGGCGGACGGAGGAAAACGAGAAAGATACCAAGGGTGATTTGCATCTAATAGAGCGGGCGTTAGCATAGAAAATTGAGATGGGTGATTCTCTAGACTGACGTGTATTAAGTATCGATAGATTTCAATATGAGAAAGCAATGGAAGAACGAGGGCTAGATTTATAAATTCAAGGAGAATAGAACAAATTTGAATTCTCGCAATTCTATATCTCGGCTCCCAGTAGAGATAGCGTCTTGAAGCTTGGAATATGGGGTGGAATGCAAAAACCACCCCATATTCCAAGTTTCAAGTCGCTATCTCCACTGGGAGCCGAGATATGGAATTGCGGGTATTCAATTTTTTCCTCTTCTCCTTGATTTTTTCAACGGCATTAATCAAAAGGGAAGACTTACAACGCGACGTTGAACGACATATGCGAGCATGCATGACAAGGCGAATAGAGAGAACTGAGTGAACGGCCAAAGGCGAAAAATACATTTGAGAGAGGATTTCAAATTTTAGCGAGGATTTCTTTCGAAGCAATGATTTTATCAAAGAGAATGAGGGGAACATGTCGAGGGACACCTCACCCTTCTCATTCATCCTTCCCTCTCATGTCTGGCACCTTTCCTCTACCTCCTCTCTCACACTTCCGTAGTCTCTCGCACCGGTCTTTCTCTATTTTCGCGCCCAAGAAGCGAGAGAGATCACTCATATCGGAGAGACTGGCGCGATGCTGGGGATAACCTTGCTAGAAATGCCGCCCTGCTTTCAAACTACTCTCTCACCAGTTGGATCGATCAGAGAACGAACACTCCTGACCATTTCTTTGTATGTACTAGAGTTCTCTTATTGGAATTGATTTGTATCATTTTCAGATATGTTTCATGTACACTGTATAGTTCATATGTATAGCGAACATGAAACTCATCTGAAAATGATACAAATCAGTTCCAATAAGAGAACCCTACTCCTGACCATTTCTTTGTATGCACCAGGCAGTGGAGGGGTGTGATTATAGAGTGGCTTAGTCGGCGGCATAAATAGCGCAAATCATGGAGAATTCAGAAAGGCTGATTCTACACACATTATTGGTCAACCAAGTGTTGGGATAGCGAATATAGTTATAGGATTTGCTGATGTGTTTATTGCTTGAGCATGCTAAATCGATGTCCGGAGACCTCTTTGGGGATATCAATGCACAACATGAAAATAAGTGCGTTATGGAAATAATTGATCGGAATTGAAGACGGGAGTCGGAATGTGGGTGTGTGTCCGGACTGTTTATACATGCATAGCAAAATTAACGAAAATCGAAAACGGATACGGATAGAACATCAAATTCAAAACTTTAATAATGAGAGCCGCAAATTGCGCATATCCGCAAATTTCAATGAGTCAGTGTCGAGTCGCATTACGGTGTGCTATCGAGTACTGACTTTTTCCTACACACATTAATTCCCTTCGATTTAAAAAAAATGGTTTTTTTTGCCTTAGTGTGATCATTGTCGATTTGTGATTGTCTTGCCAACATTCCTCCTTTATTTGCCAAATTTTCACAATAGTAACAATATCGATCACTATGAAACAATGGGCGATGGCGAGGAGGCTGAGTGGTCTGTAAAGTCGAAATGATTTATGAATACACCAATGAACACAACTCAGGAAGAGGGGAGGGGTAGGGGAAATGAACTCGCCTGATGGATGATTTCATACAGCGCACTCAGTGCGCTCTGCGCGAGATGAGTGCTGCGGTTGGCGTGATGGACGGCCTAAGCCGCAGTCCGCAGCGCCTCATGGGCGTCGTTATGCAACGCCGCCATCGTGATCTGCGTCACCTGTCAAAGTTAAGACGTTATTCTCGTAATGCTACCCTTTTCTCTTGATTGCTCGGATGGCGAATTCCATTTCCCTCCGACAATTGTGCTAGAATCCTGCATAAAAACAAATACCATAATGCTCGTAATTTATTCTTCAATGACTTTATTCACACCAATCGTATTTTACTTGTGATTATTCGGAGCGAGATATGATATATTCGAAATGAATCAATTGTAATAGCTTTTTTTGACTATTCAGGAAGGACTTCACTTACCGAATTGATTGTTGTCGTATATTATGAAATTGGGAAAATGATTCAAATTTGCCTGTTAATAGGAGCCTCCACTGAAAGATCGAGAAGGGACAACGATTTTTTTTTGCATTTGGCCTTGCAGAAGGAGTTCAGATCCCTGACGCATATTTATTTGAATAACAATTTAGAGGACCATATTATTAGAGAGCACATTTAAGAAATGGACAACAACTGAAAAATGTAAAAAAATAGATATTTTGACAAGAACACAATTTAAGGCTCTTTGCATTCTGCGCGAGCAATCGACTCTTCTGCTCTTCTGCGCGCTCGATAGTCTGTCGGACCGGTGATAGATCACGCACATGGAAGAAAGGCGTTTTCCGCTTAGCTGACCCTAGTTGAGAGTCAAAACGAGCGCATGTGGACGAAATAGTGAAAAAAGAACTGATGATGGGCTGTGGCCCGAAACGTCTCGCCGATAAATGCTGATGCGCTTCCCCTCTCCTGTCCCCCTTTTCGGCTTCACGCAGATTACAAGCAGTACATCTACACCATGACAGGAATCACCGAGTATCCCCTCCTTATGAAAAAGAACAGTACCCTCCTACTCCTTCCCTCACATCCGGTTTTCCTTATTTTCTCCGTTTCGACGTGCCGATATTTATCAATTAGTGCGTCACATATTAGATGTACAACGAGCGAACGATGAAATATAGCATTTAAATACGAATATATTTATGGTTTGCACAAGCGATGTCACGCTAGACAATCGGCATGTCGTCATAGCGTGGGCAAATAAGCAACGGTTACCCTAATATTTCAACTCTAGGTGAAAGCAAACAATAGCGAGGAAGGTCGGATTAGGGATACCGAGTGTTTTCGTCGCACTCTTTCCTCCTCCACTGGTTTGCTCACTGCGGCTCCGCTTTAAATCTTGAACTGACAGCTCATTTATCTCTTTTCGCGCGCGAACTACACCGGCCTTTTCTTTGCCTGGAGACCGCCCCCCCCCCCCCCCCCGGCCTTTTCTTTGTCTGGAGATGGAAGTGAGGGGTGCGAAAAGATGGACAAAAGAGACCAGGAGATTGAGTGGAGAGGTAGAAGGAAAAACACCAGATGTGAGGGAAGGAGGAGATGAACCCTCATTTGAACAGCTCGATTAGTGATATCTTCCCAAGAATTCGAAAATCATTGTGTGATTCGTGCAAGATCAGGAGCAAAGGTCTGACTCGCTTCAGTTTGCACGCTCTCTCGCCGGTAAGAGGGACGAGAGAGCGTGCAAATTGAAGAGAGTCAGACCATTGCTCAAGATCAGGTAGAATACGCAGGATGAAGGAGTCATATCTTGAGAAGCTACTCATATTCCATATTTGCGGTACATAGTGGGCATGATGCCATTTAAACATTGCACACACGAAAGCACAATATCTTCATTCTACAGAATGATGTATGTATTCATTTTATTAATATTTTTATAAGAGAAAAATAGTGTATCCATATCTTGTTCCAGTGGTAGACTTCGAAGGTCTTGCATTAACAGACGTACTATGTCGCCTTCAAATAAATGCGTGTGCTTGACAAATAAATGCTTGACCCCTCATGAATTTGGAACCATGTGAAAATATCAGAAACTGTCTGATTGTGCTATTGTCCTGATTTGATAATACTTGCATTCGGTGATTCCATGCACACAATCATCAACTCTCCAAGATCAGTGAATCCTGCAATTACAAAAAAAATCAAACGAAAACAAGTCTGTGCTATTTGCCACGGGTTAGATCAGTATGAGCGATCTCTGAATGGCGACAGCCAGACCTTGTATAAAAGTTCTCTTTAATTACTAATAGTAACTTTTCTATGCAAATTGAGCCATTTCTTGAAATACAGGTTAATTCTCGTAACTTACCGTGTCCATGTACGTTGTCAACTTGCGGATGCTCTCGACAATACTCAAAACGATGTGAGGATAATTCACACAACTGCAATGAACGATTGGCAATCCACTCATTTCACACCGTATGGTCTAAATATGTATAAATATTTGTGAGGAAAGGAGATTGATTAGTTGTTCTGGAAAGTGTTCCAAAATTTCTCAAACTTACCAATTCTAACTTTTCCATATTAAATATTATTCGACGAGCAAAAAGCAGAAGGAGTGTATGTCCCTGGTTGAAAATATCGATTTGTCAAGATAACAAATTCGCGTGGTAAAGTTTGGATTTGAACATTCCCACACATACAACACGGAACATGACCAATAAAACTACTGTTTTCTGGGAATCATTATCACATGCTCGTTAAAATACGTGGACGGGGGCATGTATATCACGATTCAGGAAAGAGGAAAGGGGGATTGTGGCGGCCTTGAGGTAAAAGATAGCAGAATGCGAGTGAGCGAACAGATGTGCACTTCCCTCACATCTGGTCGATATTGGAAAATTTTCGTATCATTTTCAGATATGTTTCATGTACGCTTATGGGCCATATATAGTGCACGTGAAGCATATCTGAAAATGATACAAAAATTTTCCAATAAGATAACCCTAACCGAAATAAATTCGTACAAAGCATCGTTCGCTATTGAGAGATCGTGATGTTGGAAAGACACTCTTCTGCTCTGAATTGCCCATTACGAATATTAATAGTATATCATTCTGAGCATTAGAGATGCCACATAAGGGGGAGGGGCGGACATTTCGAGTTTTATTCCATATCTATATAGCATGGTCCAAAATTGAGAATTTGAGTGGAAAATCATTGTTATATAAGCACCAAATGCCGTAACCAATCGATACCCATGTTACCGGGTTATAGTAGTTACTGGAATACTGGAATATGAATTGGTTACGATATTTGGTGTTTATCTAACCATGATTTCCCACTCAAATTCTCAATTTTGAACCAACATAGATAACTCAAGTTCGCCTGGTAACAAGAATTATATATGCAAATGTAGCGTAGCACATACTGGTTACAATGAAACAGCTCCCAAGGGGCTACGTCGAATCTCCAATGAAGGGCGTTCCGTTGCCGAAATGTCCGCCCCCCCCACATAAGAGCATGCATCCTCTCCTCGCTGGCCCGGTTTTCTCGCTCTGTCTGACCGCCAGACAAAGACGGAGCCGGGTCCCTCAGCAAGATAGAACATATCTCTTCAAACTCAGTGATCTCTCGCACTTGTTCGCTCGCGAAAAGAGAGAAGTGAGCTGTCAGATGAGGAATGAAAGCGGATACCGGTAAGATAACACACGGATATGGAATGCTTCCCAGTGTTTTTATACATTGTTGTATTAACTTATTTATTACAACAATCTACAATCTTGAACGGTGGAACTGAACTCATGTTTCTTATTTGTGTATCTTCACATTTTTATCCTCATTTTCAACGGCTCAAGAACTTTGACGAAGGTGGTATAGTTCTTACCTGAAAGAACATGAGATTAATTGATTGTTTGGACAATTGTTTTGTGACGCTTTGGAGATCTACGCATGACAGTATTTGAATTTTTTGAGAAACACTTACACCCAGCGAATATGCTCATTTCAATGTTCACCGTGTTACTGGTTAGTAGAAAAGTTCATCAGATTGTAGATACAGTAATCCTGTAATTGAATTCTGACACTAATTCAACAACTGAAATTACTCGATTATCCGGTGAAAAGCGATCTTCTGTAAATTGTGCGACTTTTGTTTCCTGAATGTGAATAAAGTCTCGAAGTTTATATCCAACTAATCTAAAACAATAATCTAAAAATCCGAAAATTCCAGAAATATTGATTTTTGAAAGACTATTAAGGAAATAAAAATGTAATATGACTTACGAAATGTGAATGTGGTATTGTTGCAAGCCATAGGATTGCCAATTGAAGGAATGTAGATCCTTGTAGAGCGAAAAATTGTAAAATCCATCATCATTTACTTGAAGAATGAAAATATGTCAGAAATATATCCATTATTTTTGAAAGACTATATTACCCGAAATTCGAACACAATTTGAAAATGAAAGAAGTCTCGAAGACATTCAGAAATTCCGTTTCGAAGAGCACAGCGGGATCTGTATTGTGCAAAAATTTTTAAAAAATTACGGTCTCTTCATTCCACATTCTTTCTCGTACTGTCTGACAGGCGAGAGAGTGTGTGGAAAGAAGAGACCGTAAAATTTTTGCACAACCCAGAGCGGGATACGTTTAATTTATGATCATTTGTTTTCATTTTTTAAGATTCGTTTCATTTTTTTATAAAACTTATACAAACATGTTTCTGCAAGAGTTTTGAATTCCCATTATCTCCCTGACTTTTCCCTGATGGCCCTCAGCCAACTAGCTTTAACTCTATTCCTAGTAGTGATATGAATGCTGCGAAAATTTCAGATTGCCTTCGTTAGTGAGAGCGGGGTCATGGATATGACAATGTCAAAAATATACTTTGCAACAGTCCTTTTTTGAAAAGGAAATCATAATACATGTATTCGATTATAATTTGATAATGATGGCTAAAAATTGTTCAGTAGCAACATTGGCATGTGAGCAATAATTTACAAATAATGTGAAGTACAACAAGGAGTAATCGTCTGACTCTCTCCAAACCCCCCCCCGCTCTCTCTTCGATCAAGGTGAGCGAGAGAGTGTATGATATGGAGAGAGTCTGACCATTGCTCGCAGCAGGACAACATGGGAGAGTGGTAGTACGTGCACGACATAGAGATAGTGAGTATAGTGCCCACCCTTCCCCTCCCTCCTTTGTCCTTGCGTCTCTCTCCTCTCTCAATCTTGAACTGTCCCTCTTCTCCCTTTTTCACGAACGAAGCAGATCTAGAGGACACTGAGATAGGATAGTTGAAGGCCGTTCTGACCTTTTCGTTCTGCTTGTGAGAGAAATCGCGCTTTCTTTATGTTCAAACAGTTGTGATGGAAGGAGATCGGCATTCGCGGGAAGGAGTGCAAATATATGCAAACAAAAACGATTAAGAAACAATAATGAAAATTTCAACTGGACAGGAAGTCAGTTAATTGTAATGTTACACTTGCATATTTGTTCCCAACATATAATTATTTATTCCAAGTTAGCAATTGGCGTTATTCAATTATGCGGATCATATGTGGTTCTCGTCCTGATTCCTTCCGTCACACTCTTTCCTGCGCTCGCCCAGCTTTACCCATAGCGAAGAAAGCAGAACCTCTTGGAGCAATTTTTGCCTTCAAATAGCTGATTAACCTATAATTTGCTGAACCGGACAACATTAGCTGAATTAAGAGTAGTGTTCTCTCATTGGCATAGTTTTTTATCATTTGCAGATATGTTTCATGCACACTATATAGTTCCTAGGTATAGCGAACATGAAACACAACTGAAAATGATACAAAGTCATTCCAATAAGATAACCCTAATTAGGATACTCCGCCTTTTCTCACTTGTCAGAAGAAATTTCGAAAGAAATACCACTTCTGGTTTTCATTGCCCGAAAATGAGGATGAAAATAAAGCCTTACCTCCTGCTTTCATCAAGTATCGCATTTTCTTCTACATTAAACAATTTAGTTGTTATTCTAAAATTATTAGCTGTTTAGCCAAATGGCTACTCCAGTTCGCCCAAAATAAGACCAGTATAGCATTCGCTTACCTAATTTGTTGGTTAAATCCCCATTTACATGATTAAGTTTTACTCATTTTGATGGAATTTAGGTCCCTGCAAGTGGAAAATATTAAATTGAATCATCACAATGCATGCGAAAAATGGGAGAATGCAACAAATAACTGCAACTGAATTGCATCTTCATCAGGACAATTGTGTGAGGAAAGTGAAAGGTATCTGAAATTGTAAGGGGCAGTCCCCCACTTTTTTCCTCTTCCGATCTTCACATCTGGCATTTCTCGCTCAAATTCTGCTGACTAATTCTGGCCCTATCCGTCTTTCTCGCTTTTCGCAAGTGAACAGCCGCGAAGGGCCATTGAGATTAGAGAGACAAGAATCATGTTCATGAGAGGGGAGGGCAGGTGCGGATGTGTAGGATCTGTACCGCATGGGGGGGGGGGCAGATCGGTGTATGTCCCGTTTGGGAGGGAATATCAGAATCATCCGCCCACCAACACCTCTTTTTTCAACCAAACGATACAGAACCGATCTGTACTGATGGGAGAGGAGAGGATGGCGCAATTATCGGGCTATCTCCTTTCGCTCATTCTGTCCGATGAAATGAGCCAGATGAAACGAAGAAATCGAAGAGACTTTCGGGGGGAACAATAAGGATCCGTAATCAGAGTGAAAAGAATTGGAAAACACTGTGGATATTGTATATCTCGAAATTACAGGCCCGCAAAGCTCACTTGAATTGACATAGTAGGAGTTTACGTTATAAAGAAAAACATTTCTTACTTCTTACGAATCTAATCGAATCCAATCAAGCTCATTATTAACCATATAATTGACCTAAATATAATGAACTGCCTCCTCCAACTCCTCCCTCCTACTTTCACATCCTGTTTTCCTTGTTTTGCCTTTGTTTTGATATTTATTTCGTTTCACGCTCGAATAGTTGTGAGAGACCACTTAGATTAGAAGGACAAGTCTCATTTTTATTGGATAGAAAGATACGTGAGAAAATGTTCTGATGTCCCCAATATGAATGCGATGTTAGATACCATACGGAATGCATAGGTTTATCAAGCAAATACAATACAACGAACATTAGCGCCAGAATCGAAGCATGAGTCGACCGGTCGAGAAACTCCATCTCATCTCCCGTCGTCCGTATCCGCTCTCTCCGATGGTTCCGCCTCAATGAATCATCAAACAATTAGATCAACTGGAATTATATATCGAATTACATTCCATGACACCAGAAAACTACTGTGATCATACTGAGAAAGGGCCTTTTTTTGGTTTTCATCCGATAGTGATCACCACACATAGTGAGCATTGTTTAGCGAAACACTCACATGTATATATGAGCGCTTAATCAATTCATGTCTTGTTCCGGGTACACGATTGATTAACATAATACTTGATGAAATTATGGATGTCGTAATCCTGAAATTGAATACATACATCGATTATTAACAAAACTTACGATACTGTGCTGAGAAATGAGATGTTTTGAACAAAAAAAGAGCAACGATTGGATAAAATGTATGCATCTCAAGGTCTTGAAATCATGATTTGTATTCATTTTCTGTACTCATATAATTATTCACTAGAATATTAACAATATTTTGAAAATTTTAAACATATTAACGAAAGCAAATTGGGACATGACTTACGAACTTGAAACATTATTAGAACTGGCTATCATTTGTGAAGGAATGTAGATCCCTGCAAAGCGACGAATACGAAATTCCATTACAATATAGCAGAAATTGAAACATAATGACGAATAAATCGATATTCGCTAAGAGAGGAATAATGATTATAATGGGAATAACAAGAAGAAGAACAAGAAGAGACCGAGAAACTACATGGGCGGAATAGAGAGGAGCTAGAATAGTTACCACCCTTCCCCTTCTTTTCTTTCCTTTTTGCCCATCTGCCCTTGCGTCTCCTTTCATGACCACGCGTTATTTCCAAAGAAAAAGTGCGAGAGCACACTGAGGTTGGAGAGATAGGACAAAAAACGACAAAAAGGGCCCTTCCATTGTCTGTTCGAGCAGATGAAGGGGGAAGGGATGGGAACTCGCGGGTTGGACTACAGCCCATAGTATGCGAATATAAACTCCACGATTTCTTTTCATGAATTTTGAAATAGTTTGAACCGTAAATAATGTAAATTTGAGTAGGACAAGGACTCTTGTGACTTGTGTGTCGGTGCGTATCGAATTCAGTCTCAATTATTTATTCCAACTTAAACAAATTGCATGAGCAGGTAGTCCTACGACACCTTTGGTGGTTGGGCGGCGACGTGAAGCGGTGAAGCGAAAATGGAGGAGGGTTGCGACAGTCCAACATAGATGTCCTGAATAGTGTTCTATTATTGGAATGGTTTTGTATCATTTTCAGATATGTTGCATGTACACTATATAGTTGCTATATATAGCGAACATGACACACAACTGAAAATGATATAAAACCATTACAGTAAGATATCCCTAGCCCTGAAGTATCAATTGGTGTTCAGGGCTTTGCGCTGATGTTTCTGTAGAAAATTGTTCAGCACATACATCGAACCTATGGCAGCAAAAAGAGGTGGCGGGAGAGAGGTAGCGTGCTATCTGCAAAAGTAAAATAAGTTCATTTCCTTTGAAGAATGCCCATGGTCAGGGGAGGATAACCCTACGAAGCTTCACTTCTCCAGTCGTTCGACATCCATTACAGGGTGGCTGATAAATATTGCGCCACTTTTCTTGTTTCTCAATCTCCATTCTCTGTAGGCACCATTGCATCAAATTTGGTAACTATGTTGGTAAGGGACAAAAGTTATTAGCCTATAAATATTATCTGGATTGTTCAAGTATTAGGTTGTTCGGAAAGTTTCTTTCTTTTTTCATGTATGGACATTTTTCACTTCTCCTTTATTTAACCTTGACCAATCATCTTATGGTTTTTTGTAATTAATACGATAATCTCTATAATAACCAGTAGTGCATGCCGCTTCGATCAATATATCTTGAGCAAACGAGGTCCGAAGTTAGCCCAGTCGACTTTTCTCCGAGATATTTAAGGGCGGAAAATTTCTTTACAAAATAGAGATAGGCATACAAATGACCCACTGTTGTGAAGTATGTCAAAAAGGGTTATTAGTAAACGTACAGTTTTAAATCGAATGTTCGGCCACCCATAGTTACACTGTGGACATCGTAGAGACCGCTCACCCGAGCAGAAATCGTTTTGTCCGAAGTTCCACAGACGCTTCTGAGGCTATTTACATACGCGCAAAGTTCATTGACAGCGCAGGGTTGTGACAAGTTCATTTATGTTTCACTCGCTCAACTTAAGTTTCACATCATTTCTGGGGTGAATTCGCTACAGTTTCCCATTGATAGCGCAGAATTTTCGTGGTGGGACTCCCTAACATTCATTCCCCGGAGCACTTCTTTAATATCAACTCTTGCCCTATCATACTTTATCGGATTAATATCGGTAGGCATCTAGTTTTCGGGAAGAAATGACCCAACAAACAACACTAAAATTATGTTTTTTGAGGTGTTTTTGGCATTTGCTAACTTTTGATATTTTTTCTAGCCTGCTATATGACCGAGATGCGATTTGAACATACTGTAGTATTCCACCGCCAAGGCCCTTACATATACCATACACAAAATAATTTATGTCGAATGTCGCAAGGATTGGCATGATAAAAATAAACGAAAGAAACTTTCCGAACAACCTAATATTTCAAGAGTTATCACTTCTGAAATATTTTGTTTTGGAATTGGCACTTTTCTGGGCACATAAACGTATCTGATAATTTATGCCGCCTTACAGCAAGGAATTAGATACAGGACTCATCCATTTATTCCTAATAAGAACAACCATTTACACGTATAAATATGTGATCAATTGTATTATGAGCCTCGGAACTTTCTCAGAAACGCTTAAAAATTATTTCATTATGAACGGCGCTCTATAAAAAATAATAATATTTCGAAGCCGCATTCTTCGAACACATTAGCTATTGGAATTGTTATATTGTATGCATGATACTCCATCATTCTTTATTGTGAAAATGCATTCCATTTGCTTGGGCATATTGATTCGGAACCAGAATAAGTTGCGAAATGCGGCGAAGCGCCGCTTTTAGCGATATTTTGAGGTGCCTACTTCTACCATTAATTCAACGTTTACATTCAATTTGATGCAACAATATTTCATAACTCGACTATGTTAATAGCTATGCAACATTATACGGCGGTATCAACATTCAGAATAAGAAATTCCGAAAAGTGAGTTTTTTGCATATGCGTGACTGAAAGTCATCAAATTTATCTCTCTCTGTTTTCAGAGACCCTATATCGCATTTGACAAGATTATAACCTAGTGGAAGGGTTACTCTTCATATTCACCTCGGTTGCAATTTCGATGGACATTGAGATCATTTTATATATCGAAAAATGTGAACGGCGCATTGAGTAAAAATGTAGACTACTTTTTGCCTCCATGCTAAGACGCCAGTCGATACCATGAAGCCTGCGTCTAGTATTTGTTTTGCACGGTACTGATATATATTTAAACGCAATATGATAATTATCCTTTGATTAGTTTGCGAGATATTATTCAAAAGGTGGACGCAATATTTATCAGCCACCCTGTATACGGTAGAAGGTTCTTCTCGTCTTTGGCGGTGAAGACAAGAGGTATTGGTCAGTCTTGCTTAAATAATAAAAACAAGTCAAAAGGCTGAGAAAGTTGGAGGAGAGTTGAGTCATGAGGGGACAGTTACTCCAGTTCTAACAACACTTACATATCCTCCAAGTGTCTATGCACACTTGATCTCCTCATATAATTAGCTCCACTTGTAATGGGCACAAAGCTCCCTTCTTTGTAATATTAAACTTTGTAACTTTGTTATTCGAGATCATTTCATTACAAGCTATTCTTACTATACTACATAGTAGGAAGACCAAAAATCATGTGAACGTATTTGCATACAGATATCGTAATTCGTATTTCGTCTTTAGAAGGTGTATAGGTCCCTGCAAAACGGCAAATAATTAGTTCTTTAGGACAAGAATGAGGTGATAGATAAGAAACTTCTGGAATTACTAGAAAATGTAAATGACATCAAGCTTTGACATGAGCATAATTATGTGGATAGAGTAGGAGTGGCTTCGGAAGGAATAGATCTTTATCGATCTTTATCATTCTGTGCATTATGTGCGCTCTTGTTTGTCGGATCGGGTAGAGAGCATGCAAAGTTAAGAAAGTCGCATAAGCCAGCCCTAGTTGAGAGTGTAGAGTATGCATGTTGATGAAATCAAGAGGAAGAACTGTTCCCTCCTACTCGTTCCCTCGCATCCGGTTTTCCGTATTTTCTCCGTTTCGACGTACCGATCTCTATCTCTATTCGAGCACGAATTGCTGTGAAAGATCATGCAGATTGGAGAGACAGGAATCATGCTCATGAGAGAAAAGGATAGGTGGAGAAGTGCGATAGGTAAATGAGAGAGGAAAGATGGACAATCCTCATGCTGAAAGATCTAGTACTTGCTTTGTCAGTTTAGGACTGAAGAGTGGATATGTGAGAGGAGGGGTGGAGAGATGATGATCTATCTCAAGTCCACGCATGCTCACGCACTCACTTAACAACGAGAAGTCATGTGAAATAAAAACAAAAATCTGTGATAAGTCATTTTCAGTTTCCGCCAAACAGTGAATAGTCGTTATTTCCACCCTCACCGTGCCATACCCGAACTATTCCAGCTGAACATCAGACAAGCCAAAATTATTCAATCGCTTTGGTTGTCAATCTCAATAGGTTGTCAATAGAAGCAATGCTGGTCAAATAAGAATAAGAATCGAAAATTCGGCTGTTGAGGCTGGTACAGTTAAATTGTGAAAACTTGTGCAAAGAGGTTCGAAAGGGTGCTGATCATCATGGTCCATTTCATTCTGCACCAATACGACCGGTGCAGCCAGGCTACAGGTCAGTTCTGCCTCATTATTTTCACAAATTTCTTCATAACTCAAGAAGTTATCAAGTGATTACCCTGAAAATTGAATTCTGAGTGAATTGCACCCCACAGATTCCGAAAATGTGAAAATATTCATCGATTGCATATCCGATAATTAATTGAAAATATTTTCTCGAATACCATTCAAGTGTTAGACTAGGTCTATGTGTGATGATATGCATCTGGTAATGTAAAGCGGCCTGTAGCAAAAAATAGTCACTTCTGAAATTCACGCATAGCATATGAAAAATGATCGTGATGAAATGGGCCATGATGATCAGCACCCTTGAGAACCTCTTTCACGATTTCACTGTGCGAGACCATTTGTGATTCGTAGCCAACAAGCCTCATATTTAATGAAGTGTGAAGGAGAACTAGCGACGAACATGTTGATGTCATTGATCTAAGATTATTTCAGAAATGCTTTTTATAATCAATTTCGTAATAAGAGACCGTGTGCGTAAGAATCGGACAATCGCTGACATCGGTCACAAAAGTCAAATTGCTCTATCTTTTCCTATTGGGTCGTATTCTTAATGAATCTTACATCCTGGATGGCCAGCCCTCCTTAGACGCACTTTCACTTCTCAAATCTTTATCTATTGAAGCAGTGAACGCAATAAAGTGGCATACGTTTAACAACCAAGTACTATTAACGCCACTTTTGTGACTATTTTGCGATCGCCTCAAGCCACACGGCAATAGCTGGGCATCTCGGTGGCATATTTCTCCGTGGCAAACAGTGTCCACCCGGCTCCTTGAGATGAATTACTAGACACAAATTCAAGTGTTAGGTAATTGCTCGTGGAACAGATAGATGTGAAGGGGATACCGTGCTCGAGCCATGATTGACGATCGAGATAAAGCCTGCAATAGATGTCAATTTTTTTAAAAAATATTTAGTAGAAAATTGTCTAGTTATATGCAAAAATTGCATTATAGAATCATCAAGTCACATTGCAATCAGTGTAGAGTTTTGGAATGCGCCATCTCTTATCGACAAATAATCGTCGTCGTTCAATTTGAAATAATCTAAAATTAAAATTACACTTTCTTATATGTTGTATGTGTCCTACCCATACTGAGTTCAATGATCTTTTTCGGAGAAGCGCTCAAATAGTACCAGCAGGTTGCATTTTTCCGATATCCGTTGGGCCAGCCTGGTGAGTGCACCTGAAATATTGGTTTATTATCATTTGCATATCACAAAAAAATAAATAAATAATAAGATACGTGTGATGACGGTATTCACGTTGAAGTAAAGATAATCATAGTATCTTACTATGCTGTTGCCGTTGAGTGTCACTGGAGCACATACGGGTCCACGAGACAGCTCCTCCGGAGTTGTTTCCCGGACGTACATATTCCATCCATTTCCTACTCTTGTGGAATTTCCGGACTCGAATTCGAGCGTGATGTAGTTGCTCGTGGAATAGTAATATTTTTGTGAATTATCATGAGAAATCCTGCAAAATTACTAACACATATCATACAATAAATTAATGTACATACTGTGAACACGCAACACCAAAATATGCTAAAAACATGCTCAGGAAATGTTTTCGCACTAATTTCGAAATCAGCTTCGAGTACGTGAATGGCCCATCTCTGATCGACAAAGCATCATTTCTCGTTACATTGATGTGATCTGAAATTAACCATGCTTTCATATCACTTTCATATCTCGGTCATACCGAATTCGATTTCAAGTATCTTTCCGGGAGAAGCACTCAGAAAGTACCAGCAGTTCGCATTCGTCGGATATCCATTGGGCCAGCCTGGCAAGTGTAAGTTATAGCTAGTTGGCATTGAGCAAGATCAGGGAAAGCTCAGGGATAGTTCAGGGGCAGTGCGGAAATTCAAATAATTTGAAAAATACATTATCGATATTTCAATTTCTTCTGAAACCTATCCCGTTTTGATCTCTGAATCTGAGTGGAATTGATTGGGTTTCATAATGTGTCTGAAACATAACATAACCTGAAACACATTCAAAATTTCCCTGTTGAAGGAGAGTAGGTCCCTGAAAATTAGTAAACAAATGTACATATTGCAATCTAGGACAGAGCAGAACGTCGTAGTTTGGAGCACTGGAAAAATGCAAATGATTGGTAGCTGCAGCGGTCTCCAAACAGTCCTCCGCATTTTCCGTTCTAATACGCTCTCACACCACTAGATCGGTTTAGAGAGAACTAGGTCGGATAAAAACTATGATGTCATGCTGCTTTATATGTATGAAAGGCGGCATGACGCCATAGTTCTCATCCGACTTAGTGCCCTCAAGAGATTGTGTGAAATTAAGAGGTGAAGACCGTATATCTAACACACCATAACGATATTGTGAGGAGCGAGTAAAATATATTGGGGGGGGGGGGGGGGTTGGCTAGAAAGGCATGGTCGAATAGTTCCCTCCTACTGCTTCGTTACATCAGATATTTCTTGTTTTCATCCATTTCGCGGCATTGATTTTATCTAATTTCGCGCGATTGGACAGCTGTGTTAGATCAATGAGATTGGAGAGGCAGGAATCATGTTCATGAGCGATAATCGGGGAGATATATACGTCATCGTTGAAATTGGAGAGTTCCTCGTGCTGAGAGATCTGGCCCTTTAATGTTATATTCAGTGATGTTGATCATAGAGAGGGGCTGGTAGAGAGCAAATGTCTGACTCTATCCGTTCGATACCCTCTTTCGCTCACTCTAGCAGGTGAGAGTACATGTGACATCACAATCAGACGAATACAATGCGTGTGTCCACAGTCGATTTGTCCACATAATACACACAAGTTAAAAGGATGATGCAAACAGATAGGGCAGGTAAAGTGCGTGCAGATATAAATTAGAAATTTACGCTCATGCTGTACTTGGTATGTCCGATCATTTTACAAATACTCACCGACAAGAGAAAATGTTAATACATTTTCGAGGTGCAAGTCAATTATTTATTGTAAAGTCGCATAAAATGTGATAATGGGCGGGTAGAAGGCGGTTTAAATTCTTCAATTTAATCACATTCCTCAGTGGAAAGGTGTTGTGGAGTAATCCTTATCTGCAATAAAAATAGTTGGCTGCATCAATATCCTACGCAACGTGTGAAGTAGGTAATATGATTCATATGGTGTAATTTATCAATCCATCGAGTCGCTAAAGTCAGGTGGCGAAGAACGAATAAATTTTACTAATCGCAGCAACGACTCGACGAGATGGAGACCCGAACTCTTATGAGAAGGAAAGCGAAGCACTTACAACCTCCGAAAAAGCGACCTTCACTTGCCATCTCTTCGAGCTCGCGAATGTTCTTTGATGAGATCGGAAATTATCGTATTTATCATAACAAATAATGATTATTGCAGTTAAATAATTACAGGTTCTTACCATGTCAGTGTACACACATTCGGCGACCTGTTGAACATGTCGTCACATTTCCAATGACAATTGAGTCCTGTAATTAAATGAATAAATTTAATCCGCAATGCACGGCATTTACCGTATCGGTGTAGACTAGCGAACACTGGAATGCTGTCCGATTCTGTTTGAATCCTGTATTCAAGAAAAAAAAACATATATTTTCTTGAGATTAACATACACATCGATATGCATAATTTCATTTAACATATTTCCACAAGATAATCCGCATCTCTTTTTATTCTGATAGACTGCAATTGCACTTACGTAATTGAATGTTATTGAAATTTGCATTGACATTTTCCATAATTGTGCCTGTAGAAGGAGAGTAGGTCCCTGTAAATCGGAAAAAAAATCAATGCATGAGAATAATTCGGCGGAATTAGATTACAAATTTCGGAAAAACCGAATTATAGCCGACAATAGAGCGGAGAGAGTGGACGAGAAAGGATGTTAACGAAAAAGGAAGGATGTTGATGAAAAGAGTGGCATAGTTCCCCAGTTACTCCTTCCTCCCTTCTTCACATCCGGTTTTCCTTGTTTTCACCATGTCGGCGCATCGATCTTTCTGTCTTCTCGGAAAAGTTGTGAAAGGTCCTTGAGTTTGGAGAGAGTGTGTCCTTCCTTCATACCAAGTGGTTGCCAATTGCTTGAATGGAGGGCGAGAAAGTAGTATACCAGGCGAAAACATGGAATACATACACTACATTTCCCAAATCGAATTCAACTGTCGCTGAGTGAGGCGCTTGAGCAATGTTTAGAATAAAATCGGAACTAATACCGAGCCCGGAATGTTAGACGTTATACTTATTGTATATCTCAGATGTGCTTGACCGCATTCCGTAATCATTTATTGCAAATTATACAATTGGCTCATAATGTTATATAACACTTTAACACTTTCGAGATATGGATCTATTTCATTAATTGCATCCTTGTTATCGCTCTATGTGTTAGTGAATCGCCTTAATTATACAGGTATCGTTGGGGTTCGTAACTCTTCAAATCGTCAATTTATAATGTGCACTCTGTCGACAGGCCGAGTGGTAATTCGCTCGACCGAATAGACCGAATAGACCGAATAGACCAAATTATAGACCGAATAGCAACTCCTGAATGCCAGAGAATTCGATACAAATTGCACAAACATTACCATTATTTTTGGTATTATTCATAGGGAGGCTTACCAGAAAATACGTGATTCATATACTCTCGGCATTAGTCATCATTTCGCCTGTTGAAGGAGTGTAGGTCCCTACAAATCGTCAAATACGAATTTCAAATGCAATCCATGTGCATAAAGCGACATTTGAGAATAAATTGCGAATATTGAATAGGACAAAATCTTAAATGCATTCGGGTATTTTGGCCAGAACAGTATTATGAAGAGGGAGTAAAAAAGAAAGGAGGTTGGCGAAATATATAGTGCAATTGTTCCCTCCTACTCCTTTTTGTTTCCTTCACATCAGATGTTCCTTGTTTTCCCAATTCGAGTGCATAGATATCTTGTCGCTCGCAAACTGTTGTGAGTGATCGTTGAGATTGGAGAGACAAGATTCTCCATGGGGGCGGACAAATCCGCAACGGATCGCCGTACGCTGGAGAGGTTTTCAACTTGGGAGTTGTTGCTTTGCATGCTAGCAAATCACCATTTGCGGGTTTTCCAGAACACCGCCTTCACTAGATATCGAAATTCGGGTCACATACTCATAATTCCCAAACCCTCTCATCGATCTTCCGACTGTGTTATCGACTGTGGTCGACCGACAGTGTGAAATGAAGAAACGGTAACCCAAATTTTGAGTAGGGTTCTCTTATTGGAATGGTTTTGTATCATTTCCAGATATGATTCGTGACTATATAGTTCATATGTATAGCGAAGATGAAACACAACTGAAAATGATACAAAACCATTCCAATAAAAGAACCCTAATTTTGAGCACTACTACTCACCATAACGTTGCCTACACAAATAACAAACAACAACACACAAATAACAAAAACAAAGCAGAGTAGAGCAGATCATTTATTCCATTCATTGCAGGATAGCAAAATCTGTGACGATAAGTAGTCTCGGAAACGACGATTATTTGCATCCGCCCTTGCCGTATCTTTGGACGTCCTGTCCGTAGTAGTGGGTGTGGTCCTCGATTGAAGTTTCGAAGAGGCTCAAAATAGCGACAATTATTCTTCTTATCAAAAGTAGTATCGGCTTGGAACATATGATTGGCCCCTATGAATCATATTCTACAATTTTGAGCCCGACCGTTCATTTTGCCATAGGAATGTCCTATCAGCTCTTGTGTTCTTAGAGAGAACGCGCTTTATGCAGTATCTACTTCAAACAAGTTCTTAGCCTAGCATTGAAAGACTAACTATTGGAGTTCATAATTCGGCACATCATCTCGTCCTTATACTCACTCTCACTCTCTCGAATGACGTGGTGACATAGAGTACGCATATGGAGAGACCATGTTATCATTTCTCGAACTCTACTTACTATTTGTCACTGCACTTCTTGTCCTCTTGCTCGTTGCACACCGTGTAGGGCGATCCCTCCTTCATGTTGTTCTCGTAGAAAACCTCGAATACATTTGTTGTGTTCTCTCAGCCTCTCTCAATGCTATGTTTTTCTGTTTTTCCAATCACCTGACTACTATGGCTCTAAAAATCGTCAAAAAGTTCGGCTCTTGCACACTTTTCAAGCAGAATCAATGACAATGACTATTTTTAACAACGCATACAACTACTCTCTATTGGAGAGATTCCGCCTATCTCACGTTGTTGATTAATGTGTAGGTTATTATTGTCTACATCCTTGAGCTTAGGGTTATATTTTATGTTTACTCTGGTTGCTCACTTCGTACTTGTGATGGACGTACTTCATGAACTCGGGCGGTGAATGGGCTCCGAGATCTCTGTCGTGTACCACTCTATAGGCAGATTGCACCTGAATCATACGAAATTGTCGATTGTCCGTTCACCTCTTATTGGGACTGGTACACATTAGTGCATCAGTAACGGGAGCATTAGTCATCATAAAACGATATTACGACACTGATTTACGGCAAAGGTTCTAGACTAATAATACAGGATCGAAACGGGATAAAACATCTAATTCAACTCGCAAAGGTATCGTGGACATTAGCATATTTCTGGTCGCCGACACGTGGCTGTCCGAAGGTGTACAGGAATATGCTGAATGGTGAATATTATTTTATTAGGAATATTAGGTGAACATGGCTTTTCGGGCACTTTTGTATCATCATGTATCCTGCATTAATATGTTGAATGGTGAATACTATTTCCGTCTAGGGTCCTCCAATTGGGCGTTTTTGTTTCATTTACAAGTATGAACCGTGTACACTACAAAGCTCATCAGCTTATCAGCTTTCAAGAACACCTGAAACACATCTGAAAATCCAGAAATTACATGCATATTTACACCCCATTAGTTCCGTCCCCTTTGTAGGCTCTCTTGTCGCAGAAATAGATCATGCATAATTAACAGTCCCATTTCTTGCAGAACGCCACAGCGACTAATTCCGAATTTTCTGTACAAAATTTTAAAAAAATAACACTTATTCCCTATGGATGGAACCCTATTATACTATTTTACGAAATGTTCTACATGTATCCTACCAAATAAATTCGACTCACCGATTCGCATCGTACCAATCGAGGGAGACGATGTGGGCAGATGCAAGGGAGGCAAGAGCACCTCCCAGCGAGTGACCGGTGATCTGCCAAGGACTAGTATTTATTTTTGTACTATTTGGGAATTTTTGTATCATTTTGGTGTGTCTCATGTGCGCTATACATCATTACCCGCCCGTGATCTAACAAGGGTATATTCCGAATCTGATATACAGTGCGGCGTTAGGCAGGGTGAGAATGCCGCATTGGATAAATCAATACTTCTCATCATACCTAGTATGTTGTTACTATAAATTCATATGAATCGCCGGTCCACTCACCCACATATCGTAACCGTTGTAGGTCATGATGAGATAGGAGAGATCTGCTCCGAGTCCGCCGTCCCATACCTGTACACACACATATAGTTACGGTTCAATAGTCGATAGAGATGCAGTCACTGAATCTTTGTCGAGCACTTTCAATAACCAGTCGAAAGCGAGCGCAATTAAGACCCCACAACTTTTGTCGACTATGACTTTTGAATCGTTTAACAAATATATTTTTCGGTATTCAAACGAACGTCCAAGAAGGCGTCATTGAAGTATTTCGACACTTGTCCTCCATCCTTGAAATCGACCTGAAGTTATATGAGAGTGAGTAGGCTATTGGGCTCTGTTCCAGTAACCAGTCCCCGATCCTCAAATGCGGGTACAAAAATGTGTAGTTTTCGGACCCGGGTACCATGAGAGGCTATCCATGACCCAACCCGACATGGTATCCATGGAGTCCCCATCGAATGCTATCCAGGCCCCATCACAAAAATACCAGGATACGAGCTTATGACAGATATTTTTAAATATATTTGGGTACTGGTTACCTTCTTCTCGAATCCGGTCTCCGCCATGTCAGTGATGAGCTGAGCTGCATTGGCCGATCCCCTCAAAGTCCACAGATGTAGAGAGAGAAAAAAAATGTCGGAGAAAAGGAGAAAAAAATAGAGTACCTGAAAGATATTCCGATTACTTTCCTCTGTTCGTCCACGAAAGTGAAGGCACTGCACTTGTCTCTGAACCCATCGCACTTCACAGTCACTTGCTTGCTCACCTCAAAGTGATTATTAATTTTCAAATTATGAAATTCCTAATATTTTCGAATTTATCGTTTGTTAATGAAGCTCTGATTTTGAATAACGAATATTGCCTAATAGTGCTGACCTTAGCCCCAGCCATTTTCTTGTCGAGGCATTGCTGAGGTGAGTCAGAGTAGGCTGCGCCAGAGATAGGCATCATCAAGTTACGGGCGAGCGAATCATCGAAGTCAGCCGAGATTGGTATGACCATGAGCAGGAAAGAGATGATAAGACGCATCTAGAAGGATCAATCACTGGTGAGGAAACATTTCTCAAATGATGGCACAATGAAACATTTAGAACTATACGTATGCGTTTTGAGAAGGAAGGAAAGTAATACGTAGGATGTGCGCTAGAAAAGAAAGCAAATGAGGACTAATGGGGACGAAAAAGATAAGAAATGGACAAGAATCAAAATTGCAATCTAGTGCCATGTAATCATGAGCGGCATGAATGTAAGACAAAGCAGAAACTCCCGATAACGGCATCTTTGCCCTCTCATAGAGACTTGTGTTCGTAATTTGGGCCATCGAATCTTCATTTTACGCTCTATCTCGTACCGTCCGATATATACTGGAGCGCGTGGAATGAATATATAGTGGAGTAATTTTTCTAGCAGAGAAATACAATTGGTGATCGATTGAAGCCGAGGGAAGAGATCATAAACGCAAGATTCCATCAAGGCCGTCTTATCAGCACAGACGATCTGGTGGTGACAAATCGTCGCGTGCTCGCCAAGCTTCTATAGCTCGGTGTGGCCGGTGAGAGGACGCACGGAATAAGGAGGGTGCAGGTTGGAGATCGGAATCACTAGAGCGAACCCATAAAATGCGCAGCTCGACAGCGTGACTCCTGATCGAGCACGACAGGGAGCATCAGAGACACAAAATGTTTCATGTTGCACGAAAGCCCGATTTCGCACACGCTCCATAACATACCACTCCCGTTGGTACTAGATGGGATGAGACCTATGATCTCATGCCGCCTTTGATATATCAAAAGCGGTATGGCGTCATAGTTCTCATCCCATGTAGTAGCCTCCGAATCAGCAAAACTCGCGATGAATAGGCCCATTTGGGGATGGGGGGGGGGGGGAAGAAGGAGTTACTTTCTCGGCTCGACTTATCAACTATCGAGCACGCCAAAGATAATCAGAGACACGTGAATGTACAGTGTAGTATTCTCAGTCGTTTGGTCTCTGACAGTCTTTCATGTTGCATGAAAGCCTAATTTCGCACACTGTCTACAATCGGTCACGCCCATCAAGCACAGTTAGTCATTACACTCGATTTTTGGCGAATTGGATCGGTGCTGAGGGTTCAATATATGTTGACTTTTTTTTAAACGAGTAGTATTCCGCTCACACTCAGAAGCACACGGCAGTGCCGTGGCTACTTAATGACAGTTTCCGTTCTCGAATACAATTCCTCCAATGACGCAGCAATTGCGACACATTTCCATCTCTCTTCGCGATCTCCAGGCAGCCAGGGAGTACTGCTAGGCTCTCCAGTTCCTCCCTCCTATACTCCTCCATCGTCATGGGCATCATAGGTTGAAGCGAGAAATGTGCCGGAGAGTATAGTTTGTTTCAGTACTCTGATGAGTCACAAAGTTGCCATCATGCCCACGACAAGAAGAAACAAACATGTAATTACAGGCCGCAGGAGAATTGATCGAGTTGATCTTGCAAACTGATGCAAACATGCAATTTTAGCTTCAAGAAAAAAAAAACAAACTGAAACTGCCCCCCCTACTACCATAATATATGAATATTTTGTCACAATGCACTCACATCGGTAAAGTGCATGATCCGGAACTGGCCAGTGCCTTTGAGAGGTTTGATGGCATACCTACCATCATAACACCTTATAATCTCTCATTTCCGGCACTCTATTCGCATAGACAATAGAATAAAAATATGATACTATCCTCTTCTCAGGAGTTCTCGGAAGAATGCTTGGAGCCGATAAAACGCCGTGAATGTGATATTACCCTTATACGAATTTGTTCGCCATTTCGTGGCTAGATTTTGACTTTTCGAACATTTTCAACAAATTATATTTCGCAAGTCTGGTCTATGGTTATCTTATTGGAATGGTTTTGTATCATTTTCAGTTGTGTTTCATGTTCGCTATACATAGGAACTATATAGCGTACATGAAACATATATGAAAATGATACAAAACCATTCCAATAAGAGGGGGGGGGGGGGCGCACAAAACGTAAACGGACAAAACGTTAACGGATCACAGTTCGCTGAGAATTCGGCGTAGGAACTTGGGAGTTGCTGCATTGTAACCAGTATGTGCTCCACTATACCGCGCTGTTTAGATCCTCTTACTAGGAGATCACGAGTTTCACTCAACATCCATGGGTTCATGGTCCAAAATTGGGCATTTGAGTGGAAAATCATGGTTAAATAAACACAAAGTGCCGTGATCAATCGATATTCATATACCTCTGTAAGTACACTAACCCAGTAGCATGGGTAACGATTGGTTACGGAATTTTGTGTGTACCTAACCATGATTTTCCACTCAAATTCCTTTTTTTCCCCACTCAAATACATGGATCTTGAGTGAAACTCGTGATCTCCTAGTAAGTGGATCTAAAACACGTGGTGTTGTGGAGCACATACTGGTAATAATGCAACAACTCCCAAGTTCCTACGTCGAATTCTTAGCGAACTGTTTTCTGTTTACGTTTTGTCCATTAACGTTTTGTCCGCCCCCCAATAAGAGAACCCAATTCTGGTCAGTGTATCATTGCACACAGTAACGCTAACGGTCGTTCGGATAAAATTTCCAACCAAAACTTCGTAGATGTTGCCCCCCCCCCCCCCCCATCTATGATATTCAGTCAAAGGCCAGCTGAGGTAGTCTCCCGAAGTCTCCAGAGTCGGTTCGTGCGTATCAATGGGGATCGTTAAATTCTATGAGCTCGTTAACACACGCGTACTTTTTTGAGATGTTGACTTGGCGAATTGTAAGGACTTGTTAGTAGGGGTGGCGTGACAAGAAATTATTATTTTCACTCGGCATTCTACGTAATCTCTAGCTGATCTGGCCAGTGAGACAACATGTGTAATGAAGATAGTGATTTCTAACGAAGCACCCGTAATTTTTGGTATTTGCCCTTCAATTATCTCATCTGACTTCGCTCTGACTTTTGGGTTTCGATAATTTAACTTCCTTGTTCTCTGCATTCCTTCTTCGTCATTTTCGGTCTTGATACACTCACTTCGCTAAACTTCGTGCGATAACTAATTTCCGCGGAGGTGGCCTAATAGGGACGCGGTAATAACCTTTTCTTTCTGCACTCCCCTGTTCTCTTTCTCGCACACTCTCTCTCTCGAAAGAGCTTATGAAATTTAGAACATAATTGCCCGACTTTCGCACTTAAACCAACGTATTAATATTGGATTTATTGTACTCTAGATCTCACACTTTCGCACATTGCCCTTCTCTCTTACTGCTCGGATTGATATTTTTTTTATATTGTCGATCGGCATGGACGAAGTGTAGCACATCAGTTCTTCAGCGCTTTTGCAACATACAACCTTCTCGGAAAAAGTACAAAGTTCCGAAAAAAAACTTACCAGGTTCAGTTCTGCCAGGTCATTCCTCTTCAATGGATGATTGCTTTTCATCAACAAAATATTACAACAATATTTTGGCCCTGGCTAATCTATGGCTCCAAGTATAATTTATGAATTTGTGAATTAAGTGATCAATAATTTTAGCTAGTTTGCTCGATCGTTTCAATATTTCTCGTGATTTACACAATCATTTTTCACCTCAGAAAGTCATGGTTCGAAGGTGTTTTCAAGGTTTGATCAAGAGTTTCGAAAAAAATGATGTAATTCTTATCAGGAAGCACTTTACGCACTATACTTTGCGATTTTATGGCATGATGTATTTACGGTTATTCTAAATGTATTGTTTTTTCATGAATGCATTTGTCTAAAACAACTCGATTCAGGCCATACCAATTTGGAAGCGAACTTTTGCAGCTACTCCTTGCGATATCTACTTTGATACGGTATCTTTATACGTATTTACTTTTTGAATCAACATTCAGTGGCTTTGCATTCTTCGAATCATAGTGACTCTGGCATATCCTGCATTTCCATGCATTCATGCTACCATTACCGTACAGCGTATTATTACCACATATTCAGGTATGAATTCGGTATCTTTTGTATCATTGTGTCTTCATTATCTATGCGCTATAAATACAAAAGTGAAGAGTAAGTAATGATGAGAAGATTAACCCAATTGTTCAATCAATGAAGTAATGCACTTTAGGAAACAGCAAAATGCATCATTTGATCGCGAGATCCTGCTTACTATTCACGGTGAGAATTATTTTACTTTTTCGTCAATTTCGATAGTATTGCACCTAATATTTGGGTTGGCTATTATGTGTTTGTTGAAGAAGTCGCAATCCTTCATATATTGTGAATTCCTAGGAAGTGGAGGAGAGTGAGACCCTCAATGAACACCGAATAGCTAACACTACTATCCAGTATGATATGTGCAGGTACTGTACAGCATTTTCTATACTTATACGGGCTATTATGGCTACCCTCTCGAAGGGCGGACATATTCCTGCTCTGGGAACTTCACTGGATTTTTCGAGGTGAATTCGGGATGATGTGACTTCCATGTGTAATCATTGGAAAGCTACTTATCGCAAGGCTCGTTGTAGTTGACGCGACAATTATGGTGTGATTCGTTTCTTCTCCACCGAAAAGGACTAATTAGGGCGTATTTATGTCCACACTAACGCTTTCACCACGTGTTAGAGAGGGAGAAAGATATCAAGATAACGAAAGAAAAATAAATAGAAATAGCACTTTCCACATGGGACGTGCATATAGTGCACTGTTGTAAACAAAAGTCGAGCTTTGATTCATTACACGATTGCAGCTGCACACCTTCTTGTCGATCATCATGATGTCTGTCGACATACTTGAAGTAGTCGTAGCGATTGCTCTTATCCGATACAATCGCATCAAAATACGAGAGTTGTAAGTGAACTTATTATTTCAATTACGTATACATTGCAGTGCTTGTCCCGAACCGAGATGTGTTCTTTGTAAAAAAAACTTAACTTGAACAAAAATCGATAACCAAAAAACACACCCAGTTGAAAAGTAAAATAATGTTTTGATTAATTTGTTCAAACGAACAATATTTTTATAGATCGAATGCTTCGCTTGTGGATAAATTTCGCAATCGCCAAACACTTCGTTCGATTGAACAAACCCTTCCAGTCGCAGTAATTCACCTAGTCTCATTTTCCATTCAATATGGTAATTTTGTAGCTTGTGTTCAAAATAATGATGAAACATATTTCAGTACTATTCGAAATTCAAATATATAATTTTAGCTATGTGAGTTTTTTATTCATTGGGTTCAATTTCGAACAAAAAATGGATAACTTGACAGACCACACCTTACTATTGCGCGATATGTGCCGCTGTCTTTCTCGTAATAATGATTCGAGAAGAAAGGGAGAAGAGAAGAGAGTTGGAGGGCATCAGTTCGAGCAGTTCAGAGGCGATCGGGGAGGTATTTTTTCTTGTTTTGTGTTTTTTTTTAAATCAAATCAATCCGTCAAATTAACATCACTCATGTAAGGATGATTGCTTGATTTAGGCATGTTAGGTTCAGACAAGGAATAATATATTGTAGGAATACTTCCAATCGCTCCAGCAGCAGTGGTCAACGCCTAGCTTGGCGAATGTGAATCAAGAGAGAAACAAATCTCAAGGGCGACGGATTTCTCCTGTGTAGTTTGTGTTTTTTGTTGTTATGTATCATTTTTTTCCGTCTATCTTGATTGACAACTTGCATAGAAATTGAGCGATGCAGAGATGGTATATAGATAAACCATCAAAATCATGATATTTGGACCCCAACAGTCAGGCTGTGCATAGTTTGGGTGAAATACCGTCATGTTTGCGTCGAAATCAACAACTTACCTAATTTCTAGATAAAGACATATATTTTTTGAAAAAAAATCTGTCAAATCCATTGATTTTATCATAGTGAATTCAAAGTAGTGAAATTCGGAGAAGCCGATTCACTAAGTTGAAAATGAATATCTAACAACAGATCATACATGAAAATGACTCATATACATTTGAATATACATTTGAACCGCTTGATGGCCATGTGAACCGATGGGCCGATGGAGAATACTTTGCTGAATTATGTTTGATAATATAGATACCAGAGTCACGCCATGATTTATCGTGTTTTGCTATTGTGCTTTGAATTCAAAAACGCTGGAACAAATTAGGATTGTCAGTGGAATGACTATCAACCGAATTATCTAATATATGTCGTATCGAAAGTGTTGATAAAAAACTCAACCGTTCGTGCTGAAGAAATGGCACAACGATGAGAAGGCGCATTGTCTCTATTTTAGAAATAACTCACGGTGTGGAGAGACAAGTATGCGTAGTGTTTTATTCGTACCCTTCTCCATTTAAGCGCCGGAGCGATGGAGAGTGAAAGTGCGATGGAGAGTACCTGTTCTTGCGCTAATGATTCTCGGAGCGAATATTTCGGGGAGATTATTCCAATAAAACGCCGTGCTCACTCTATTACCCTTGAGCAAAATCTCGAAAATTGCTCGCGAAAATTGTCATATCTTAGCTACATCGATCCATTTTCGACAAACTTTCAGCATTTACTCTGAAGTTGTTTTGCAGTTACCGAAATCAACAATCAAATTGCCTGTATGTCGACTCTTTGGAGTGGGTTTCAATGGTGCTCATTAACGATCAGAAGCTTTTTATAGTTTTTACAGCCCTGGGACGTACGGACTTCGATGTCGTGTATGAGCCTCGTTAACTCCAGTGCGTTCACCATTTGAGTGTAGACTTCGAGAAACGATGACATCTTCTTGCGGAATCACTACTTCATACTCGATAAATGTTATTCGTACCTGTTTCATATTTAAGAATGCTTTACAACAATTCCGTTCACGCTAGAAACTAAAGCTCAGGTCGAGTACTCATGAGCTTGGGATGAAGATTTCCCGTTGAGCTACATGCATCTTGAAAAATTCACTTTACGTCCGCGTATATTGCGATAATTTGGTTCCGCGGAGGCAGCGAAATCACCATGTTAGTATTAATGTTTCTCGTACTTTTGCTCTCCGAACAATTTTCTTCGTAGTACTTCATAATGCCTTTTAAGCCATCTCCGAATGGAAAATTCAACGAACTGCTCAGCAAAAGCTGTAAATTACTACAACAATTCTGCGGCACAAGCTAATCTCTGGCTCCAGGCAGGTTTTCTTAGGCATATTTTCGCCAATGATACACAATGTCAGTTCATATGTTCTCTAATTTCAATCATACTCGTGATTTACACTATCGTATTCCACTTGAGAAAATCGTGGTTTGAGGGCGTTTTTAAGGTTTGTTTTGACTTTCACGTGTAATAGCATTTTAAAATCAGGAAGCTCTCTACTCATTGTACTTCTGCATCTTATGGCACGATGTTTTCACTGTGATTTTAAATGTATGTTTTCACGGCACTAGATCAGATGACCTTCCGGGTGATAAAACTGTATCCTTCTGTGGAAATTTAAAGTATCACGCGGAAAGGTATCACTCGACTATGATCATCCGACCTAGTGCCGATTTCTCAAAGTTCGTCAAGAAAATCTTGATTTAGGCAATTCCACTTTGGAAGCGAGTTACTGCAGCAACGCCTTGCGATATCTACTTTGATAGGGTTTTTACACGCTATTTTTCCTGGCTTAAGATGCAATTCAGTGGCTTTGCATTCTTCGATTGATAATTACTGTGGCGTATCCTGCCTTTCCTTGCATTCATGCTACCATTACTGTGCAACGGATTGTCTCGACCTACTCAGGTATGTATCTTAATTTGTGCAATAATTACAATAATGCTCTTCAGGAAACAAGATGATGCACCATTTGATCGCGCAAGCCTGCCTAGTTTTCACGGTGCGAAAAACAAACGTTTATATCTCCTGAAATATATCACTCATTTCCATCGTTGCAGATATTTTACAGCATTTTCTACACCACCACGGGTTATTACGGTTACCTTCTCGTTGGGACAACATATGCCTGCTCAGGCAACTTCACCGGATTTTTCGAGGTGATTACACGATTTTGTTAACACGGTTTGAAAATGATGTCGCTTTCTCAATCTTCGATCAACTACTCATTGCAAGGCTCGTGATAGTAGAGCGAAAATTGACGGTTGTGCATATTTGAGAGATCTCACATTATCTTTCATGTTTGGCATCTTATTTGAGAGATCTCACATTATCTTTCATGTTTGGCATCTTAACACTTGTAAAGATCGCTGAAATGCGCAATTAGTGTATATCCACTCTAATGCTTTCCCAAGCCTACTACACGAGAGTCCTCACTACAAGTAACGCACAAAATGGGTACAAAAAGTTAAGCTGCTCGAAAACAAATTTCCATCGAACTAAACACGCGTCGGAAGACATAAAGTTACATTTTCAGCTTCATACTTTTATATCATACTTCATGCTGACTATCGACATACTCGATGTGGTCATAGCGATTGCTCTGTTCAGAATAAATCGCATAAAAATAAGCAATCAGTAAGAACATTGTTCTTGTAATTGGTGCAATGAAAGCTTAATAACACACTCGAAGATACACGAACCCACGCATTCTAACGTAATCTTGTCACGTCTAAAGCAATATTTCAAGATCAACTGCCCCTCTCGTCGATAAATTCCGATGTCGTCAAACACTCAAATCTATTGAACAGACTCTGCCGGTCGCAATTATACACCTAATTTGTTTCTCGGTTCAATATGGTGAGCTTTTTTAGTGGAAATTCTAGATATTTTTTTTTCATTTTCAGTGCTATTCGAAATCAATATCACCAACTTTAGCTATGTGAGTATTTCCAAAGCTTATAATTATGATTCGTACTGTGCAAGTCGAACGCGTAGCAATATTGTTTCATGATAAACTTTTAGAATGTACATTAATACATGCGGAACGGTAAAATATGTTGTTGTGAATGTTTTACCGTTCGGCCAGTTTTATGGTACGTTAAGCAGTTTATCAGACACCATGTTGCTACGCGTTCTACTCTACGGCACTGCGTTTGACTTGAGAACTATGGTGTCATGCCGCCTTGATATATCAATGGCGGCATGACGTCATTGTTCTCTTCGGACCAAGTACCCTGCCAAAAAGCGGTGCACATCTGTCAGACCACGCCATATTACTGCGTGATTTGCTGTGCTGTACTTCTGATAATTATGATTCGAGATGAACGGGAGAAGAGGAGAGAGCTGCACAATATAAAGTCAACCAGTGCGGAAGGGATGGGAGAGGTTAGTTAACTATTATGAAAGCATTTAGCACTAAGACGTCGACTTTGGCATTTGAAAGATGGCATGGCATCACAGTTAACATCCGACCTAGTGCACAATATTCATGTTCCGTCCTTTAAGGGATACTTCCAATCGCTCCAGCAGCAGTGGGCAACGCCTAGCTTAGCGAATGTGAGGCAAGATTTCAATCGAGGACGGCGCATTTCTCCTGCGTAGATTGTTTTTGTTTTCTTTTTAATTTGTCTCATTTGTTGTCCACTGTAATAGATTCTCCAACTGACACAATTCGTGTGCAATGTGTGCCATGTACGTGTTAAGCCTGCAATTTCTGATTAAAAGATTTAACCTACGTGAAGTTTTTCTATATGAATCATAATTGGCAAATGTACCTCAACTTAATTGGCAAATGTATGTATATGAATCATAATTGGCAAATGTACCTCAACTTCAGTTTCTGGTGTAATTGGGAATGAAGTAGAATCGACGAAGCCTTGTTGCTCCAGCGAAGGTTGAATAAACAGGGCTCATTTTCAAAAAAAAATATACGTGGGAAATGCAAACAACGTATCTATTTCATGTGAAGTTGTCGACCTTGTTAACCGAATTGCATTGTTGGTTACTCCCCCCACCACGAGAAGCGTGATTAACCTTAACTCCCTGAATCCGAATGTATGTTGTACTATTTTCTTGCTAGAGATCTGAGCAGTGGAGGAGGCCTAATAAGCAGTTTCGTATTGGTGTTTCTTGGTGAGATCTTTGCCTCTCAGTCCTACATTTTCGTATTCGCTTCCTCTTTCAGTATGTCGCCTTGTCAAGACCAAGATAAAGCCATTAAGTATTACAACAATACTACGTTGCAGGCTAATCTATGGATCCAGGTTTCATTAATGCATTTGAAAGGCCCGAATCAATTATTTCAGTTAGGTTGCTCTGTAGCTTCAATAGCGCTCGTCATTTATGCAGTGGAAAAAGTCGAAGGAGGAAAATTCAGAAAATATTTTCCTCCTTGCTGCCATTTCTGTTCTAATAGAGCTAGAGACTTGATATTGGGCTGGAGGTGGCAAAACCATTCAGGAACACTTGTATTTCGTTAGGAGCCATAAAGTTGAGTTTGAGCCTCGCTATGCGTTTTCCACTATTTTCCTCCTGCGATATCGAAGTAAATCGTGCTGACAGGCTTTTATATATATCTTTATCGCAGCAAGTTAATGCGCGAATACATAAAACCAGTAGCTAGGAACTGGCAGGAACAATTTAAAATGACGGTGTGGTAGTTGAAGTGAAGTGTAGTAGTCGCCGCGTTTCGACGACCCGAATGTAGTATTGAAAATTCGAGAAAATAAGAAGAAATAGAGATAGTTAAAACAAGTATGAAACGGGTAATTTAGGGGAAATACGTTTGGTGAACAATTTGGAAGAGAGGGAAATGGGCCTATAATCGGACGCGTTCTCACGTTTGCCTCCATTTTTGAACAGAGGGCAAACAACTGCCTCTGTCCATTGGGAAGGAACAGAGCCGGTAAGGAGAGAGGATTCAAAAATTAGGGAGAGGGGGAATGCGAGGGAAGTGGCACACTCTTTAAGGAGAATAGAGGGAATGTGATCGGTACCAACTGAACACTTTCGAGGCATTTTTGCAAGAAATTTTTCTAGGATGAATGGGGAAACATCTATAGAATCTAGGGTGGAAGTGGTGCGAACAGGAAAAGGTGGAATTATACCGTTATCAACAGTGAAAACGGAAGTGAATTGTGCGGATAAGGCCTCAGCTTTTTCGGAAGGGGAGGCTTTTGATAATTAGTTGAACGAAATTCAATTCAGGAAACAGAAAAACGCATCATACGGTTGCTCGGGCATGTTTAGCTCTTACGGTCAGTACAATATGTGTAGTTTGTTTCAAATTCGTCTTCTGAATCACATTTCTAGATATTCTACAGTATGTTTTACATTGTAACTGGCTACTTCCGATATAATCTTGTGGGGGAGACATATGCCTGCTCCGGAAGTATCGCAGGGTTTGATGAGGTAAGTAGTACTCACTAAGTACAGTGAATCAATATTTTTAAACTTTGTTTAATCTCCACTGGACGTTCACTGAATATAATATTTGATATGTAAAGCCCACGGTGCTCTACATGGGCGGCATGATATGACATAGATCGTCGATAGAAATAGTACTTACAATTAGTAGGTAGTTTTGAGTAGACTCCCTTTTTACGTATATGGAAGCGGAAAACATAGCACTCATCTCAAATTTGCGTTGATTGGAATTTTGTTCGTTCGAAGAAAGTCCTATTTGGATCCATCCCCCTATTATTTGTTCACACAGCTGTCGTAATGCCAGCGATGTACTAATTCCCTTAGAGAGATACAACGCGAAATATCATTTCGAGATGAACGACATCTTTGCAGCTACACACCTTCCTGTCGTACTTCATGCTGCTCATTGACATTTTGGATGTTGTCGTAGCGATCGCTCTTATCAGATACAATCGCATCAAAATACGAGAGCTGTAAGTTGTGTTTGTATCATTTCCAGTTGGCCCAATACGACTAAATATAATTATTTTATTGAAAAAACTAAACAATAACAATCTTTCTTCCTAGAACAACTCTCAATTATACCTTGTACATCGTGTATTATAATGAAGATTTGTCATTCTTAGATCAAGCTCGTCTCTAGATGTCAAATTCCGCTATCGTCAAACGCTTCGATCGATTGAGCAAACCTTTCCAGTCGCGATAATTCACTTACCGTCCTTCTCCATTCAATATGGTCAGTATCGTAGACAAATGGTTAATGAACCAATTATAATTGCAGTATTGTTCGAATTAGACACGCCAATTAATTATGTGAGTGTCCTTGTAGCTTGACAATTTACAATTTCAGCTGTTATCATTGCTAAAGATATTGAGAAGAAAAAATGCGTGAATCCAGACCACGCCATTCTACTGCGTGTTATGTTGTACAGTGCTTCTGCTCATTATGATTCGAGAAGAAAGGGAGAAGAGAAGAGAACTGGACAACATCAAGTCGACAAGTTCTGAAGGGAGAGGAGAGGTAAGATCCTATTTTGAAAGGGTAATGCGATGAATATTGGAATATCACGTATCATAATATGAAGTAACGTTTCCCTGGAGTGCATGTTTAAACTAAATAGTAAAAAAGCATTCAGGAATACTTCCAGTCGCTTCATCAGCAGTGGGCAAATTCTGGCGGGACAAATCTGAAGAGGAATGATAGCAGCAATCAGAAAAGAGGAAGCCGAATATTGCCAGCATAGTTGTTTGGAGAAATTTTGCATCATTTTTGTATTTTTGTATCATATTATGTTATTTGTATCATTTTTGTCAACTGTTATAGAATTACATAAGTCAAAAGCGGAGAAGCAGAATATTTGCCACATATCACGCGTCTTCTGAGATATTGCATGAACCGGAGGAACTAGCTGCAAAAGTTTGAGCAATGTCGAAAAGAAAATTATGGTAGAGTGCAGTGGAGACGGGAAATCTTTTATACTAGCGATTTGTCCTGGAACCGGCTTTTAGGCATTTTCCGGACTTGGTTCCGGCTCTGACGTAACATGGTTCATTTTTGAGCTACAGTGGCCAGCTTGTGCTCAAAATTCGCGGAAAATTATTTTAAGAAACTTTCCTGTTCACACCAAAGACGGGTGATTGCGAAATCACGCTGAAAATATCGAAAAACCGGGTCGAGATTCTTAAAAAAATTCATATCTCGCTTGGAACCCCACCTTTTAGTAGATTTTGATTGCAGTTTCAGAATCTGCGTACCCAAATTAGTCAAGAAAAAATACGAGTAAGAGTCCGTAGGGGCGAGAATATGTTACGCTAATGCAAAATGTGGGCTCAGTTCGCCAATTCGTGATTTTCAATTTCTAATGCTTTAGCCATAATCGCTCAGATATATCTTTTCTTTCATAATTTGATTGTTTCTAACCTAGATATGCTGTATTCCGTTGAAAAAATCAAAGATTTCCACATTTCTTGAAAATCATATTTTTCACCTCGGTATTTCACAAATTTGCAGGTTTCAAACTCAACATTTCGAGGATCTTACTCGTCTTCACTATACGCATATTATGAGGAACTATCTGAGCGGATCGAGCAATTTCTTCCATGACCCGTACAACGAAAAATAGAATTCCTTGTAAATAAGTCCCTAAGGTCAATTTTTTACGTAGAGAAAGAAAATTTTTAAACAGTTCCATTGAATTCTACGTGTAAAAGTGCCCTAGTGTAAACAATTACAGCAAAATCAAACGTACCCCCCGTAGTGAACTGCCCAGTCGAAAAGGGCAGATTCAAGAAAATTTGACCAATTTTTGGGTTAACTTTTTTGAAAAAAGTTATGATCGATCTCCATTTGAGGCTAAATCGATTAAGGGTGGTGAATATATAATTAAAAATAGTTTAATGTCACGTTTACGTACTTCTTTGACCCGAAAATGATTTTGGGACACAAAAGCTGGCTTCATAGTGCGATTTTCCAAATTTTGAAAATGTTTATGCTGTTGAACGTTCTACTGACTTGAAACGATATATTTCGATTTAGTATGATGTAAGTAAACGAATCGCGTTTCAAATTATATAGTTATTACATCATCATTACACAATATTGCATCATCACTACGTAATATCTCTAATTTTGCCCATAGCTCTCTTCAAAAACATCGCCCAGATGCCGGACCTTTCATAATTTGGTATTACGTCATCATTATGTAATATGACGCAATCATAATTTCTCAACATTAACTTCAAAGTCACCGAACTGACCTCGGACCTTGACAATTGTGACTCCCGTGGCCAATTGTCAAGGTGGGGGTCAGGCAATGGCTTTAAAGCGAGTAAAAGTTGAGAAATGATGATTGCGTCATATTACATAATGAAAGAAAAAAAATGAAAGTATAATTCGGCTCTCACGACAAGGCGTACTTTGCCGCCCCCGCGCCAATTCAGCGTTCAGTCAGTCCTGAGGTTATCAGCGACCGATGCGTAAGGCTAACCGTCCGTGTTGTGTGCACGTGGTGGGGGATTTTTCATTCGCGATATTGAATCACTACCAACATTTCTTAACCCCCGTGTTGTGGGTGGATCTGGGGACGCGGCGGGGGTCGAACTCGTGACTAGGGATGTCAAAGGAAGGATTTGTTTCGAGATTTTCAAATCCGAAAATCGGTCATAACATGATAATTAGTAAGGAAACATATGAAAGAGTTGATTACAATCGATTCCAAATCTATTCAGGATCATTTTTCATACCGATACGTCCAAAAATGTTTACATCCTTCCGACTTATTGAAAAATCCTTCCGGAAGGATTGGTTTTTTTCGCGAATTTTCGAATTTCGAATTTTACATTCAAATGACGAATGATACCCCCGATAATTACACTTGGACATGTTGATGTACGTACCATGAACACATTCTTCCAGCAAAATCACGATGTTACATAATAGTTTAATTTTAACAAGCTTTTCGATTTTCGATTTTCTCATCCTTCCTTTGTGATCCCTACTCGTGACCCTTCGATCGCAACTCTGGCACACAACCACTGCGCCAGCTGATGACGTAATACCAAATTATGAAATAATTCGCCGAGGGGTTCCTATTATCAAGGTCCGGCATCTGGGCGATGTTTTTGAAGAGAGCTATGGGCAAAATTAGAGATATTGCGTAGTGATGATGCAATATTGTGTAATGATAATGTAATAACTATATAATTTGAAACGCGATTCGTTTACTTACATCATACTAAATCGAAATATATCGTTTCAAGTCAGTAGAACGTTCAACAGCATAAACATTTTCAAAATTTGGAAAATCGCACTATGAAGCCAGCTTTTGTGTCCCAAAATCATTTTCGGGTCAAAGAAGTACGTAAACGTGACATTAAACATTTTTTAATTATATATTCACCACCCTTAATCGATTTAGCCACAAATGGAGATCGATCATAACTTTTTTTCAAAAAAGTTAACCCAAAAAATTGGTCAAATTTCCTTGAATCTGCCCTTTTCGACGGGGCAGTTCACTACGGGGGGTACCTTTGATTTTGCTGTAATTGTGTACACTAGGGCACTTTTACACGTAGAATTCAATGGAACTGTTTAAATTCCCCCAGCTGGAATAAAATTTTTCAGGATTGCAATTTTGAAAATTCAAACAGCTGTAACTTTTTCCACAGATGAGCTAGCCTTTCATGTCCAACAGGAAAAATGTGTATCTCGTCGTGATCTTTCAGAATAACTATCTGATCATGGGTTCGGAAGCTTAAAAAAATTTCAAAAACTGACCGCTCAATTCGGCGCACCACAGAGAATGAGGGGTCAGAGATACGGCTTTCTAAGGTCGATTTTCTTTCTCTACGTAACAAATTGACCCTAGGGAATTATTTGCAAGGAATTCTATTTTTCGCTGTACGGGTGTATGTGAATCCGCTCAGATAGTCTCTCTTATAGCAAGCTAAGCCATTAGTAATATTTGTTGGTATGGACCTGCTCGACGATTTTTTAAATCTAATTTTTGACACCCGAAAACGCCCGATCGAGCGTGTCGGAAATATTTAAAATTCGATAGTGAGGTTAATTTTGCGAATTATGGTTGTTTATAAGTCGTAAAAATGTTTTCGTAACCTCCGGCTTAAACTACTTTCGAAAAGCAACAATTTTCGCGTTTTTTTCGGAAATGTCATTTTCTCACTCTCGAATAATTCGCAAATTTAGAAACAAATGCAATGGCGAATTTCGCACATATTATTGACTGCATAGTTCAAGAAAACATTTTTACGACTTATAAACAACCATAATTTGCAAAATTAACCTCACTATCGAATTTTAAATATTTCCGAGACGCTCTATCGGGCGTTTTCGAGTGTCAAAAATTAGATTTTAAAAATCGTCGAGCAGGTCCATACCAACACATATCACTCACGGCTTAGCATGCTATAACATGCGTATAGTGAAGACGGGTAAGATCCTCGAAATGTTGAGTTTGAAACCTGCAAATTTGAGAAATATCGAGGTGAAAAATATGATTTTCAAGAAATGTGGAAATCTTTGATTTTTTTAACGGAATACAGCATATCTAGGTTAGAAACAATCAAATTATGAAAGAAAAGATATATCTGAGCGATTATGGCTTAAGCATAAAAAATTGAAAATCACGAATTAGCGAACTGTGCACACATTTTGCATTAGCGTAACATATTCTCACCCCTACGGACTCTAACTCGCATTTTTCCTTGACTAATATGGGTACGTAGATTCTGAAACTGCAATCAAAATCTACTAAAAGGTGGGGTTCCAAGCGAGATATGAATTTTTTTAAGAATCTCGACCCGGTTTTTCGATATTTTCAACGTGATTTCGCAATCACCCGGCTTTGGTGTGAACATGAAAGTTTCTTAAAATAATTTTCCGCGCATTTTGAGCACAAGCTGGCCACTGTATCTCAAAAATGAACCATGTTACGTCAGAGCCGGAACCAAGTCCGGAAAATGTCTAAAAGCCGGTTCCAGGACAAATCGCTAGTGCAAAAGATTTCCCGTCTCCACTGGACTCTACCATAATTTTCTTTTCGACATTGCTCAAACTTTTGCAGCTAGTTCCTCAGGTGGGTCCTGTTCATGCATTCTCTCAGAAGACGCGTGATATAATTCTCTTGCTACTCATTTTGGTGATGCTGTGTTTAACTATGATATGATCGTAATCGTTCTTATCCGTCGTGTGTATCGCACGTTGTTCTTCGCGGACTCAATTCACGCAATTAGAATCGATATAACCCTAGAGACGAGAAGAAAAACACGTGTTGCATGTAAAGCCAATGATTAAATGTATTTTGGTCAAGTCACAATTTTGTCCCGGAAAAGACATACTAGTCAGAAAAATGTCGATTCAGTGCATCTGAGCTCTCTGAATCTGAATTTCATAATCGGTTTTCTTATTCGCGATAATTCTATTTCACGGGAAAGGCCTAATAACTGGGTTTGGATTGATGTGTCTCGGAGTCTGTTCTCATTCGTACTCTCTCCCTCTCTTTCTCGGTTTTTATCTGTTAAGTTTAATTTTCTTCGTATACAGTCGCGCCAGAAAGTGAGTAGACGATTTTTATTTTTGATATAACTTTTGTTGTAGCTGATTTTGCAATTTGGATGTTGTGGCACTATATACCAAATCCATCGAGGAATACGATGCGTGCATTGCGTCATCAATTGCATCATCGCTGATTGCGTAGTGATGACGCAATCAAAGTGTACTTTTTCAAAACGGCATTATTCTTACAAAGATTTTTTCCAACTCGCCAAACTTTCTGAGGTTTTAGATATGGCTGAGGACTACCCAGAAAAATTTTTTGAAGTTGCTGCGCGACCGCACAATTGCTGCAGCATTGCTGCAAAAACAGGGTCGCAAATTCAGAACTCTAGATGAGCTAGGCACTCGTGCAAAGCATCAAAATGATCGCCATCATGAGTACACATGATCCTGAGAATGGGAAAGCTATATCTCGAAATTTGCCCTCATGGCATGAAAAAATCACTTTTTTGCGTGACCATTATTTGGGCATTCATAACTTTTCGGAAAATGTATTTAAAAATCCGATTTTTGCTTAGGCATGTTCACAATATATTAAAGATATGATTCCCAACTTTTTAAAGCGATTGGATTCCTTTCCTGCCCGCCGCGTTCGTTTTTCTGAGGTATACTAGGGCCGGGAAACACCTTGTTTATGACTTACTCTCTCGATCATAGGAGTAAACAGGGTGTTTCTCGACACCAGTATACCTCAGAAAAACGAACGCCGCGGGCAGGAAAGGAATCCAATCGCTCTAAAAAGTTGGGAATCATATCTTTAATACATCTTGAACATGCCTAAGCAAAAATCAGGTTTTTAAATAAATTTTCCGTAAAGTTATGAATGTCCAAAAAATGCTCATGCAAAAAAGTGATTTTTTCATGCCCTGAGGGCAAATTTCGTGATATAGCTTTCTCATTCTCAGGATCATGTGCACTCATGATGGCGATCATTTTGATGCTTTGCACGAGTGCCTAGCTCATCTAGAGTTCTGAATTTGCGACCCTGTTTTTGCAGCAAGGCTGCAGCAAATGTGCGGTCGCGCAGCAACTTCAAAAAATTTTTCTGGGTAGTCCTCAGCCATATCTCCAACCTCAGAAAGTTTGGCGAGTAGTAAAAAATCTTTGTAAGAACAATGCCGTTTTGAAAAAGCACACTTTGATTGCGTCATCACTACGCAATCAGCGATGATGCAATTGATGACGCAATGCACGCATCGTATTCCTCGATGGATTTGGTATATAGTGCCACAACATCCAAATTGCAAAATCAGCTACAACAAAAGTTATATCAAAAATAAAAATCGTCTACTCACTTTCTGGCGCGACTGTACCTCCTTTTCCAAATGGATAATTGCACGGAAACTGTCATAAATTATTATCACAATACGGTACAGCATGTCAGTCTCGGGATGCAGGTTTCATTGGTCAATTTGTGATTTCGGATAGCGATAATTGTAGCTACTTTGCTCCACGATTTCAATAATTCTCGTTATTTACACCATCGTGTTCCACTTGGGAAAGTCATGGTTTGAAGGAGTTTTCAAGGTATGTTCGTACTTCGACATTGTATAACACATCATATCAGGAAACACTTCACTCATTATACTTCTGCATATTATGGCACGATCTTTTCACAGTTATTTTACAAGTATTTTGTTTTTTTATTGATTTTCTTTAATCGCTAATTTCTGGTCATTCAACTTACTAACATATTAACTGCGACAACTCCCTGCGAAATGCAGTTTGACCGGGTATAATATTTACTAATTATTCGCTAACATTTCAAATTTCAGCGGATTTGCATAATTCGAGTGATAATATCAGTGGTATACCCAGCGTTTCCCTGTTTGCATGCTGCGGTCACTGTACAACGAATTGTTACGACTTACTCAGGTAAAGAGTATCAACGATACATTACAACAACAATAATATTTATTAAGGAGACAGCAATATGCATCACTTGGTGGCAAGAGCTTGCTTAGCTGTCACGGTATGAAGATAAATCGTTTATTTTGAACCATACTATGCAGACAACTTACTGCATTTTCTGCGTGACGACTGGCTACCACAATTATCCTCTCACGGGGAAAATCCACACTTGCCCCGGATCATTCACTGCTTTCAAGGAGGTGAGTGGCATTCGGAAACTATTATAGCACTATGATAGTGTGTATGCAAAATGAGTGTATTGGCTTCGAAGATTAGAATTGGAAAAGCAAAAGGGGGGATTCATAAATCAGCAGTAGTGAGTTCATTTCGAGTAAATGTACATCTTCCAGTGCAATTACTGCTTCCAAGCCACATGTTTGTCTTAGTGAAAATTGAATGTTTGAAACAACATCTCGCCAAATTTCTGACCACCGATTCATCTACGACTCATCCACGATTAATGTTTTAAGATGCACTCAATCTTGTCTTATTGCATGGGTTTCCTTGATATTCTGAACATCGTCATAGCTTGTGCTCTCATCAGATACAATCGCATAAAAATCAGAAAGATGTGAGTACATTTTAGTATTTTTACTTCAAGGACATTTGAGATGTTAGAGTTAAGAAATAATAATGAGATGTAATAAAATAATGTTCTGTTATAAATTTAGATCTAATGCTTCTCTGCTCGTTAAATTTCGCTATCGACAAACACTTCGCTCAATCGAACACACACTTCCAGTGGCGATAATTCACCTAGTTTCGTTCTCAACGCAATATAGTCAGTTTTTATATTCACAGCTAAAATAAACCGTATTTCAGTACTATTCGAGCTGAAAACGCCTTTTAACTATGTGAGTTTACACCTTCTTATAAATTTTTATCATTACAATGCAAACTTTGGATCATTATATAACTCCAATGTAGACCACTCCTTATTACTGCGTCTTATGTTCCGCGGTGCTCTTACTGATTATGATTCGGGAAGAAAATGAGAAAAGGAGAGAGTTGGATAGAATCAATTCGACCAGTTCTGAATTGAATGGAGAGGTGAAATGTCGATATTGTATGTCATAACATGATTAATTCATGCAGGAATACTTCCAATCTCTTCAGCTACAGTGGGAAACCCAAATTTCACAAAATAATAAAATATCTCAAAATGCGATACGAGAACATCGTATTGTTCCTGCGTAGTCTATTGAATAGATATGCAAACTGCTTATTTGTGATAATAAAAATATCCGTGTCAACTGAATCCGTGGAATCAAGTGTCCAAATGCAGACACTAAATGATGGGCGTTGGATCGATTCTCTGACACTGATGGGGGCCCCTTTTAGATGACGTTTCCTAGCATCTGGGTGTCATTCCTACTCTATCTCACTATCCATTATATCTATTATATCCCTGATCGCTCTCGACTAGTGGCATACAGTGGGAAGAGCCAGTGTTTCCCTAGACATAATGGCTTTGAAAGCGTATTGTGTTCAAAACTGACATGATGCATACAGCCAGCAATGAAAACCAGCTGTCACCAAGAGAATGTGAACGTACCCTCTTCCCGCTCAATCGATTCCTATGCGTCGGTTGCGGGGTCGGACAAGGGGTCGAGCGAGTGAGAGCCAGTAAGTCTCGCTCTCTATCCTTCGATTATTCCTATTACCTCGTTATTGGCCCTACATATAGCTTCCATATTAGGGTGATTGCAACCAAATTTTCCATTTAGTCTACTTTTGATAATTCTATGTTTTTTTTACCTTTTAAGCAATGGAAGCGGATTTACTGCCTAAAATATCTGACGATGAAATGAAAATTATCGAGGAAGTAGCAGCAAGTGCACATTTCCAGAACGTGCAAGAGGTTAGGCAATTTAAATGTTAATATTTGGAAACAACTTCTTTAGGTAATTTCATTCAACTAATTATGCAACAATATTCGTATAATATTATATTATCCACTCTACCTTTCCCCACCTTTCCAACATCTTTTTGTTCATCCCAAACCCTGAATTACATCGAATCTATGCGGTTATGCTAATCACATCGCACTTGAACGATTTTTAGACACACGGTATAACATTGCAGTTCTTTAATGACATCAAGGCAAAAGCTCCTACGATTTACGATAAAATCGAAGCCCGAAGTCAGTTTCTCGATGATTGCATTAGAAATCTTGGGCTAGAAGCAGCGGGATTCGCGATTAAAGTAAAATTCGATTTCTTTGTAATTTAATAAAAAAATGTCAATGAATTTGCTTAGATGCGCGCCGAATGCCAAAACATCCAGCCTGAACATGTAAAAGGAATCCATCAGGACTATCGAGCTAAGGTTTGTTGTGATGATGTAAAAGTAAAATATAATTTCATCTGGGATTTATTTTCATTGAAAGATTGCAGATGCGTGAATTCGCGGATATCTTCTGCAATCTTTCGGACGCAGCTCAAGCCGACTTCGGCGACCAGTTTCCGCTTACGGCCGTCGCTTTAGCTACTAGAGAATCCCCCGGATTCAAATTCGAGTAAGTGTTTTTAGTAATGGATTTTACATGTTACTTTATTGAAACAATTTTAACATTATAAAATGCAAATTCCAGCTCCGAAATCAAGATTGATTGGACTACTTGCACTCTCCTTTGAGCAACTTGTTTTTTATCGGCACGTTTTCTTTTTGTTGTAGTCCTCAATAACGTGATGTTCCTCACAATTAATTTGCTGAATTCATGCAATGATTTCACTGTCAGTGGTATATTCACCATGCATGAACACTATATTTTATTATTGATTTTAGAAATGTCATCAGAGATGAGTAATACTAATAACAAATTCAAAATAAACAAAAGTTAAAGAACTCATTACAATAAAAAAATGTATGTTTTGTACACGTATCCTTTTCGGAAGATCAACCATCAGATAACTTGTATCCCAGAAATATGCCAAGTATTTCAGAACTGTATTTCTTGAGCGAGATATATGTCCCAACTTGTTTTCTTGAGCTATACAATGGAAATTACTCCCGTAACTATGACCACCCATCAAAATGTCGAGTTATAGTGCCTCTGAAAATGTCGACAATCGAAATGCAATAATAATTGTAAATGTGATTTATCCATCTTCTCAATATAGAACTACGAAGAAACATCCGATTGTAAATGAACTTGCCTTGACTCTTCTCATAATTTTCATAATTTCTCATAATAATTTTTAGTATATCTGCGATTTCCAACACGACCACAATATATGTGTTTATCACGAAAGAATGGGTTCCGTCGTGGCTTCTCTCAGGCAATTCGCTTTCCGATCTGCTGCAGCTGCAGCTCCGACAGCCCGTGGCCTCCCTTCTGCACTTCGATGGCGGCGAGATGAGCGAGAGTAGGCACTCTGCAGACATATTTTGCACACAAAATTCGCAATTAGTCGTTGCGGCGCACTGCAAGAGAACTGCAAGGCTTTCCTCATCTTACTCAATATATCTACGATTTTCAGAGGAGTATGTTGAATGGAGGGACAGTGGTATATTTTCATGAATAATATTGGTGCAACATGTACGAAGAGTTTTCACATGATATATGTATAGGCACATCATATGTATACACCTGATCAGACTAACAAAGCCAAATATTGGAGCATTTATACGTTTAATTCTCACCGCAGAGGATGCGCGAACAGTCTGAGTCTTTTGATCGTATCAGATCCCCATTCGCGCACGTTCCCGACAGATCGACTGCCGACAATATCATGGACCTCCAAGAATAAACTATGCATGTATATTGTAAATTATGGTTGGCAAAATGAGTACATCATTTAAAATCGAACAGTGAAAAGATTCAAATGAATCGATTAATTTGAATCGTTATTCAGTTGAATTTAGAGCACCTCATCCGACCTCATCAATCATTGTGAAGAAACAGCCTCTCTTTATGATCATCGGAAAACACCAGGAACCCACAGTGGGAATCTGCAAAATAGAGTTCGATAAACGATACCACGCTTTATTCATTGTCCACATTCACTCGCTAATCGACCGATGACGCGCGCAAAATGCAATTCCGATGATTCAGAATTTTTTTATAAAGCTATCGTATTTTGTGTCTAGTTTTTGTGTGTGTTTGGAAATGTCAATACACTTTACTATGCAATATACTTCCAATTTCAAGTTCCCTAATACCTCTAGCTCGGTCCACTTCAGCAATCGAATGTTTAGGATGGCTTTGAAGTGTCCTTCCACTCTAACGATCATCTGAATTGGAAATTATTAAATAATATATTAATTAATTACCGAAGGCTCGTAGGGCAAGGTAAAAGCAATTGTGTTGTTAAGATAAGGGAGTAATAATGGTACGAGATCGCTGGTCCCGGTGGCAGTCCCTATTAGGAATGGTATATTCAGCCCAACGAGCAATTGGACTGATAAAACAGCTCAAGAAATGCCACGTTCACAATTATCGGACGAAAAATGCAAACTTATTGTAAATCCAATAACCATTAACCGATTTATCCTCCTCCTGCGTGCTAAAGTACATCATATGGCCGATTTCTCTCCAATATCCATGCAAATTGGGCGTAATCACAGGTTGCAGGTAGCAGGAGTTAGTACTGAAAAGCAAATGAAATATAAATTTTGTACAGAAAAATCGTAATTAGTCGTTGCGGTCGTTCTGCAAAAGTTTGGAAATTTAACAATCGCAGGTTCGGAAGACGAGAAAGCATGTTGAATCAAGATAGCAAGGGAGGCCAAACTCTCACAGTGCGCCGCAACTACTAATGACGAATTTCCGCCTCAAAACATTGTCAAACTCATTCATACATCAGGTCGAGCACGAGTGCAGTTGTGAGATTGATGTAGTCGTTGACACCGTCGACGCGCTGAATGAAGAATCCAATGGCCTGGAAAGGGGTTTATGAGGAAAATTGGGTACGTATAATTCGCAATCAGTCGTTGCGGTCGTAAGTCGTTTGCTCTGCAAGAGTAACAAAACTGACTCTCGCCACTCTGCGCTATCTATACGTGTTCATTTACAACAAAAAACCCACGACTAAGCCGTACGTACACAATAGACCTGTAGGGGCATTTGCAAGATTTAACAGAGGAATTCTGAGAGAATTGAGATATTCCTTGCAGTGCCCGTACAAGGAAAACTTAACATATGCTGAAAATGTGTCCCTAGGGGTACTTTTTGAGGTAGATCACGAAAATCGACCTTAGGAAGCCGTATCTCTGACCCCTCATTCCCTGTGGCGCGCCTCAACGGCGAGGTCGATTTTTCTATATTTTGAACAGCTCATCCAAACCCCGTACATATATAGTAATTCTGAAACATCTCGTCGAGATAAGCATTTTTTATGTTGTAAGTGAAGGTCTACCTCATCTGCGAAAAAAGTTACGGTCATTTGAATGTTCCAAATTGATGCCATGAAAAACTGGTGCTCGATAACAATCCAGTTTCATTTTCATTCGATTCCTCGTGTAATTTTACCCCTGGGTGCAAATTTAAATGAAAATCGAAGGGGATGAATTCGACGAAATTTTCGAAAGAATATGGCGAAGTCGAGATTTTTTGGCTGAAAATTACGATTTTTTGCGCCTACAAATTTTCTTTCACGTTTTGGTGAGGAGATATATGCAAATTCGTTTTCTACGGGTCGAAACACGCCAGAAAAAATTTAATTCGGCTTATTCTGAGATTTTCGATTTTTGGCTTTTTCTGAGAATTTCGATCATCGAAAAATCACTGTTTTTGAGCCAAAAATTGAAAATCTCAGAATAAGCCGAGTTAAATTTTTTCTGGCGTATTACGACCCGTAGAAATCGAATTTGCATATATCTCCTCACCAAAACGTGAAATAAAATTTGTATGCGCTAAAAATCGTCATTTTCGGCCAAAAAATCTCGACTTCGCAATATTCTTTCGAAAATTTCGTCGAATACGTCCCCTTCGATTTTCATTTAAATTTGCGCCCAGAGGTAAAATTACACGAGGAATCGAATGAAAATGAAACTGGATTGTTTTCGAGCACCAGTTTTTCATGGCATCAATTTTGAACATTCAAATGACAGTAACTTTTTTCGCAGATGAGGTAGACCTTCACTTACAGCAGAACAAATGCTTATCTCGACGAGATCTTTCAGAATTACTATATATGTACGGGGTTTGGATGAGCCGTTTCAAATATAGAAAAACCGACCTCGCCGTTGAGGCGCGACACAGGGAATGAGGGGTCAGAGATGCGGCTTCCTAGGGTCGATTTTCGTGATCTACCTCAAAAAGTACCCCTAGGGACACATTTTCAACATATGTTAAGTTTTCCTTGTACGGACGTATCTCGGTTCTCTCAGATTTCCTCTGTTAAGTATGTATATAATTATATTTACAAATAGCTCCCCAGCAAGGAGTCACTGACACGGTAGATAGTACCGTGTAGTTCGTATCATTGTAGTGTGTCCATAATCAGATCTCACTCACTCACTCACAGTCAATCGTTATCATGTCGTCATGCAATAGTGGCCGGCTGGCTATAAAATGCCCCCGAGCCTTATCAAAGAGGTCGATCAGTGCTCCGAGAATAAAGATCTTTCTCCCCTAGTCCACTCTTCCCTACACACCCGTGCATGCGGCGAATGGGCTATCCACCCTTCGACATGAGATCACCAAGTCAAGTAATACATACCAGCTCTTGCAGTGCGCCGCATCGACTAATTTCCAATTTTGTGTACAAAAAAATGAGTTCCCGAATTTCGAACTCCGCCACTCACCATGTCCGTGATGATGAAGATGGAGTAGAGTTCGATGGTCTCATGTTGCTGCTGTGGGACGTGCTGTTGCACGTGGGCTCTCGCCTGAGGACGACACTAAGTTTAATGAGAACTATGACGTCATATTTTTTCGTCCGAACTAGTGCCCTAAGACCGTAGATTTAGGCTTAGGCTAATGCATTCCTTTCTGTTTTTTTTTGAAAACATAATTTTGTTATAGGATTGATTTCAGGCGACCTAATCTGATAGCTAGCGCATCTGAAAAACTCAACAATAATTCAATACTACCCAAAAAGGGATACTTTAATCTTGGCCACTATATCTCCTCTCTCCAAGACTTTCAAAAGGGATAAATTAAAATAAATATTCAAAATAGGCAACCAAATAACCATCAGAATCAGATCGGTGATGTCCCTGTGTTGAGAGAGCGAGAGTGGATCTACCGGGAAGGTGTAACCTGAAATAATTGAAATGACAACTTTTTTTTTAAATTTCCTAGTTACCCCGATCTCCTCCGTACATCACAGGAGAAACAACAGCGAGATTCTGAATATTGCTTACAATTAATTTTAAAAATAATTTTTCGATCACCGTTCCCGTGTACACCGCGCAATCGTCGTGATCTTGGAATCGCATACGGTAGGTACGGTGCATCAGATACTGCTCCTGAAATGAATCACGAAAGGGTTTTTGAATCACAAAATGGTGTTTTTAAAATTATTGTTTAAGACATGATTACTGACCGTTTTCGTCTTCGTCTCGACGTAGATTGTGCGTTGTTTGAGCAGATGCGTCTGCTGAAAAAGTTTAATTAATTTGCAAACGTTTAACTTATTTAGATAGATGTCACCGCCAAACAGGTTCAATAATTATTTACCCACTCCATAAGCCTAAGAAACCAGATAAGTGTCCGCAGACTTAGTGATAGTCGACGATGTGGAGCGTGCTGGTTGAGAAAAAGGTCGCTGGTTCAGAAACTAAAGGTTTTAGTCTAAAACTGACAGTTTCACCTTTTCAAGTTTCTGAATCACCGTTCACCTTATGATAGTCGATGAGGACGATCGTGCGCTCGTTGAGGGCGTACAGTTCGAGGGGTTCTCCGAAGGCGTAGAAATCGCCAATGTCGTCAATGATGGTGACCCTGAGAAGCACGCATACAATTTATAAAATTGTAGAGGTGGTTTAAAAAAAATGCGCATTTAGATTTATCCACGTTCTCGCAATACTGAAATTTATTCAGAAACTATCATTTATCGCTGCCCTTAGAGCTTCTTAATGGATACGAAACGGGAATGCTTTTTATATCTGAGCTTAGGCTGAACAGTACCTCGACGTGAACAAATCGATGATGGCGAGGGAGAACGTGATGCACTCGTTATCGTCGATGTTTTCCCAGTCGCCTTCAGATCCAGGGACGGTAGGAATCTATGCAAAATATGATTAGAATCTAGACATCGTCAAACGGAACACCTGAAACATTCATCGAAAATTTAGGAAACAATGGAAACCTGAGAGTACATCAATCTAGAATGATCGCAGAAAAATCAACTTCTTACTAGGGTTGAAACCTAGTGGTTCGCTCAATTGGGCGTATTGCGATTTTTTGAATCATTTATACCTGAAAATGATTCAAAAAGGCCCAATACGCCCAATTGGGGGAACACTGAACACTAGCTCTTACCCGCTGGACGAATAGCCTGAAATGCCAGCGTCCATCGCCTGCGACTGCTACGAATTGAGCTGGCCTGATCCGACCAGAATAGACGATGTAATCATGTGACGTCATAGATCAAAGATAAAAACAACAACAACAACAACCTTTTGGTAGTGAGGAATGGAGGGGTGCCATAGCGAAGTAACGGCAGAGAAGGAAGAGAGAGGAGCGAGGGACCACTCGGCAGGAGGGGAAGGAACAGGAATGAAGAATGGAAGGGACGATGATTGCAAATGAGTTGAGCAGTCGATGCAAATTGGACTAATCAAATCTAACGAAATCTATTTTTGATTCAACAGTCGCATCTCTTCATTCCTCTCCCTTCCCATCCTGCCGAGTGGTCCCTCGCCTCTTTCTCTTCCTCCGTTGTGGAGCTCTAGGTACTGCTCATGATAGATTCAAAAATTGAATTTTGAGTTTTCTTCTCCTTTAATGAACCTTAACGACCTGGCAATCACATTGAAACCCCAATAAAGTTCTTGTCACTATTCCATACTAAACTCATTCAATGAGTTATCTGAACTTTAAACCGCTCAGGAGAGTGCAAATCATATATCACATACAGGTAGAGATTTCCGTCCCTCTCCGTTTCCTAAATAACTCATGCAGAACGCCACAATGATTACTCTATAATTTCCTGAACAACTATACGACTATATCAATATATACCGTGTAGATGCCTTCCGGACCACTAGCTGATGGCGACCGGGATAACATCGAAGAATACGAGTGCGTTAGGTACTCCCTCAGCGTCATCGACCTGTTCACGTCGAGGTTAGTGCTGCCTCAATTTGGTGTCCTAGGCATTTCTAAAGTCATTTGAGGTATGTGAACTGTATAGGTAACATTTATAGCGCATCACAACATATTTTTTATATTTTTTTCATTTATAGCGCATCACAACATACCGAGACCAAAAATCCCGGAATTCATAAGCCTGCGATCAAAACTCAGACTTCATCCCCATTTCAATCAATTTACGGATTCGGCTCATTTTGCTTTCAAGGAACTCCAAAAGCATAACTTCTTAGCTATTATGTCTTTGATTAAACTGTGATAACTGTGATAAAATTAAGTCTAAAACCGGTAGAAATGCATATTCATTTGTGTGTTTTCAGGGTCTTCGCCATTGATGACGTCGGAGATTTGTGCGCATTCGGAGAACTCCTCGACTTGTACGCTCTGGACGAGCACATTCTCATCCTCGTCTATCATAAGGTTCAGAATCTGGAGGAGATGATTTAGAATCCATAGGCGTGATTCAGAATCTTGAGTAGTAATTGAGAATCTTCGAATCTGAGGATTGATTTATAATCTTATAATCTTTAGGGTAGTTCAGAATCTTCTTAGGTGGTTCAGAATCATAAGACGTGGTTCAAAAATTATGGCCTTTGGTTTCTGAACCATATGTCAATGTCTCCCCTCCCACATGGCCTCCCATTAGGGTTCCAATTTTCATGTAATTTGGTTTTATTGCTGTTTTAATGATTTTGGATCGGTAATGATGATTTGGATTTAGCACATCCACCTGCTCAAGCAGCGCGTCATCTACGTCGACGTGAGCGCGAGAAGGGTCAGCTATCATATCATTTGTTTAACAAACATTATGTGATTCAATTCAGGCACAGTATCTGATGCAACGTACCTACAGTATGCGCTTTGACGATGATGACGACTACGGCTATCAGTTGTACAGGGGAACGGTGATTGAGAAATGATTTTTTTGTTATTTAACATAATTAAACAAAAAAAAACAATATTAAGAACCTCGCTGTGGTCGCGCCCGTGAATATGGTCGGCGAGCGGGGTAGCGCCAGATTTTTAACAGTAGTAGTTATTTCAAGCAGTTATTTCAGCCTACACCTTCCCGATGGATCCGCGGTCTCCTACTGATCACAAGGGCATCACCGATCTGGTTATGATGGTTATAGTTTTTGCAAATTATTTATTTATAGCTATTCTTCACCGAATGATGTGTTTAGGGCAATTCTCTTTTCGTATTGGATAAATAACATCAGTTGGTAATCATACCTCTGATAAAAAAACTATAATTTACAAATAATTAAGTCTTAGGCGAGAGCTCACGCGCAACATCACGTTCCACAACGTTCGTATGAGATCGTCGAGCTGTTCTCACTTTTCATCATCACTGACATGGTGAAAAGGGGCTGTTTGGCGAGAAATTTTAAAGAGTAAATGTACCAACAGTCGTTGTGTCGAGTAATCGTCTAACTCACTCCAAAGTGCATGCTCTCTCGCTTTCTCTAACAGCCGAGAGAGAGTGTGATATGAGGAGAGTCAGACCACTGCTCGTTGCGTCGCTCTCTTAGAGTTATTCAACGCCTAACATGGTGAATCGAGCATTCAAATCTGCTCAAATCTTTATAATAACCATTTTTTGCTAAATACTCTCTATTCAGGCTATTGGATTCTTCCTCCAACGCATCGACCATCATGAGGACTTTATCGATCTAACATTTGCACTCATGCTTGACTTGAGGTAGAATGGCTTGGAAAAACAAAATGTGTACTGAAAATTCGCAATTAGTCGTTGCGGCGCACTGGCACCATGGTTCAAAATCGATAATTTTGAATCATTGTGTCAACCTTTTCCTACCAGAAATCACGTTTTACATTATGAAAATTCAAAAATTTCAGCAATGGTTCGTGCTACCTGCAAGATGTGATCACGCCCAATAAATACGGATATTGGACAGAAACCTACGAATGGACTTACTTTAGCACGCAGGACGACGATAGATCGGTAACATTTTCACGGAAGTAACATACTCCATTCTTGAATCACTGTGTGCGGAGTTTCCCTCCCTAATATGAAACTTGCACTGGAAGCTCTCGGGGGATCCGGGCACGGGTTATAATTTGATTAATTTTGTTTAGTCATAAAATTATTATTCAGATGATTCTTAGAGTTGATGGATTCTTCTTTTTCAAAGCAATCCTGAACACTCGCTTGCTGACGTGGACTGAGCTCGAGGTTATTTTCGCAAGTTATTACATAATTCAGATAAACACAAAGTAGGTTGTTATGACTCAACTAGTGTTTCATATTTCATGTCATTTAGGTTCATTTTCAGGTATGTTTCAAGTGCGCTAAATAAATGAACATATAGGTCACATGAAGCATATCCAAAAATAATACCAAAACGGCCGAAAATGGGATCATATTGTTTAATGAACTCACATTTACAGATTGACGCGGATGAGGATGAAATCTGCTATCCGATGAGCACCAGGGGCGGCACTTTCTTTCAGATGAGGTCGGACGAGTATCAGAAAAAAATTCTGGAATATCCACGTTGTTCACCAGTTTATTGCATTTAATGTTGCATTATATTATTTGGCTTCAGGTAAAATACATCGATTGGAAATGTGGACGAATGGGGATCTGAGAGGATTGAAAGACTCAGATTGTTCAAGCATCCATTGAAGTGAGAATTACAGTTAACGATTAAATTAGCGAGCACCGTGCACAGAAACCCACTAAAAAAGGAGTTTTGTGCACAAAAACTGTCTACAGAGTGCCCTCGCTCGCTCGTCTCGCAGCCATCGAAGTGCAGAAGGGAGGCCACGGGCTGTCGGAGATGCAGCTGCAGCAGATCGGAGAGCGATTTGTCTGAGAGCAGCCAAGGCCGATAAGCCAAAGCCTACGGCTAAGATCGAACCCTCTCCTGCGCGATAAATCCCTAATTTGTGGTGACCTATTGGAAAACGTTCAATGGTGAAAAAGTTGTGAAGTATCATTACAAGTATTTGCAATTTGGTATTTTGTACAAATCGGTGAGCAGTGAAGGTTGAGCGCTTTGTCTGAGAGCGGCCAATACCGAACCCATTATTTCATGATAAAAACATAATGTGTGGTCATTGTGGTAGTCACACAATGATCAACAAATTGAGTAGGATCGCAACAGGTATTGCAAATTGGGCGTTGTGTTCATGTTGCTACGTCTTGGAAGTGGAAGAATCAGATGAGCCAACAACCTCAATACAGATTTTTTCTGGAGTATATTTAAAGTTGAGCTCAAAAATTTTTTTTTTCTAAAACATGTATTGGCACAATTCCAGCAATTATTTTAGCACGGCAACCCTGAAAGTCATTCGGCGCGTATTGTTCTTTTTCCCGCCCATTGACGCTTCTTAAGTCACATAACGTATACTTCGTATTGCTCGTATTTTTGCGCGTTAAGGATTCAATGATTAAGAAATTAGTCCCATTTTTCGCTAAATGTAAAATATATTTAAATTATATCTTTAAAACAAATTGCGCATTTCTTGAAAACAGCATGGTTATAATTTCTACTATGTGATTTTATATGTGTCCCTGCCCGTCAAGCTGGTAATATATTAAATAGCGAATACTATGAGTAGAGTCTCATACTGAATTGCATCCATTCCAGATCTCAGAATGGATCCGCTGACGGTGCTGAAAGACTACGTGATGGGCCGGCGAACCCGTCGTGAGATCACAACGGTTAGTTCGCAATCCAACACAAGAAATGCAATTTGTGTACATAAAATTGTCGTTGACTCGTTGCGGCGTTCTGTAAGAATTTTGATTCAAAGATGTGTAAAATAGACCAAATGCCCCAAATTGCAGCATTTTGATATATCAGGTTGTCAGGAAAGTAATTGTAGATTTTAGAATTTTCGATTCTGAGAAACGCCGTCCTTTATTTCATCCTGATTATCATATTGATGTTTCTACTCGTTGAGTCCGTGGATACTCTTTCCATCGCACATTGGTTCAAGCCTTTCCATTTAGTTTTGAGGATACAGGTTGCAGTCAAAAATATATAAATGCAGCGTTGCTCTGATATCATTTTGGCCTAGCAATCCAGGGAGAACTAAGATATGGCAAATTTTATGTCATTTTCGGAAAGAACGACATACGCACATTTCAATACAACATATCAACCTGATCTGTAACCAAAGGCCTGTCTGAAAATTCAGTCATTAGCGACATTGCCCCTTACGGAAAGTCATCATAAATGCTTGAACTGTGCCTGTACCCGTAACAATAAACTTATGGAAACCAAATGCAGTAATCCTAAAAGCATCTTTCTTGCTCAGCTTAAAATTGTATTTATATGTGTTTGAAATACTTCTATCAAAACATGCAGCTTTCACTACCCTGGAGCTGAAATGTGAACGTCGAAATTCGACTATATGACAATTTCCTGATACCAGCATTGGTGAAAAGTCCCAACTTTTGTGGTTAAATGTTAGGGCTACTCTTTATCTACCAGTATTCGGCTGGGCTAAGTCAGGGGATATCTCACTTTTGAGGAAATGTATTAATTCTCCGTACACCAAAAGTCGAAATTTTGGCTATGTTGACCTTTACTCAACAATCCTGAAAATGTTTTCAAAAAGTAGAAACGGCTAGAGTTGAAATGTTTCTCAGCAATAGGTAGCTCCATAGTGTATCATGGAAGCGCACTTATGGAGAAGACAGTCTGAATAATCTTCGATGCACGAAACATTATCGGTTGAGAAGTGTGATCTCAATAGGAGTTGAATTAAATGGTACGTAAATCATGCCATGTTGAGGCAAGAACGGCCTTAGACCTAATTTTCGAAAGAACTGCGAACGGGGTTCTCACTACACTATATGAAAATTTATAGCCATTATTCCCCCCAAAATACGAGATGCGAAAAATATTTTCAGAAAATTGAGAAAATGTCACATATGGTAAAACTTGATTTTTTCGGAAACCCAAAAGGCATGAAGCGATTTGAACACATGCATATATTGGCCAACTCAACCCCTAATATTCACTAAAACGCTAGCTTGAGATCTTTAACGAATTTGATTTTACGATGGTTCAAACATCGAGGTCCAAATCTACAATTACTTTCCTGACAGCCTAATACTTGTCTTTCCAGGACCATGGCTCTTTCGTCATCTTCGATGACATTGCTTACTACAAAAATGCAACGACTTCGCTATATCAGCAGGTACGTATCGACCGTTAATGTGGTTCAGAAAATACGAACGAATTTTATTTTATCATTTTTCGTTCTACACTATAGTTCGGATCGCGGTCTCTTCGTAATTCGGAACGCGGTCTCTTCATTCTACACACTCTCTCGCCCGGTGGATCGGCGAGAGAGTGTGTAGAATGAAGAGGCCGTGGTTTCATGTCTCGAACTCTATTCTACACCACAATATCTTCGTGTAGTCAAAGCGATAGAGAGTGAGGGGGGGGGTTGGGAATATGAGTAATTTCAGCCAAATGTTTACTACAAAATCGAGGATATCTTGTTCCTGTTCGACATGCGCCAAAAGCAGCACGCGATATACGTTGGAGACGCTCTCGCCGCAGGATTATTGGCGTTTACGAGAGCTGATCGGTAATTACTGATGATTCAAAATATATTTTAACGAATTTGCAGTGATTTTGTTAATTAGTTGAGGAAACGTTATTTTTAAAAAAATCGCTCCATTTCAGCCCAGAGATACTGGAATTCCTGCTGAGCGAGCATGGCGCCATGCCCAGCTATTATGATCCACTTGCCCCGCCGGCTGTGCATGTTCCCATAGCAATGTTCAATAATCCCTAAAGATGTTATACTCCCCTAATCGGGACTTGTTTGTCATTAATTAATTAATTAATTAATTCATTCATTCATTCGTTCATTCATTCAAATCTTTAAGATTCGCCATGATTGATTTCTGATCTAAAAAGGCCCAGACTTTGCACATCTCTAAGAATCTCTCCTTCACGCTTAATCATCGTACCTACTCCAACTTTCATGCATAATGTATCGTAACTTAATTGTCCTGTACTGATTATTCGATATACAATTAAATACATTTGATTGTATGACGATAAAAAGCGAAAAATGTATTAGAATTGGCTGGACATTTGCGATGGGATACCATGGTCAAATGGAGCTCATCAGAATATACAAACGTTGGAACAATCACGCAATTACTATTAGGTTGTCCGGAAAGTCTTTGTCACTTTTTCAAAACCTTATTTCTTTAAGGATACAATATCACGAGTTCAATGATACTTACCATCATTATTGTCAATATGTGTCTAACGTTCCTTCACCTTATGGATCCCCTAACTTTAGAACTTTAGAACCTAACTGGGCGCGAGGCAAAGTATTGCTTGGTTGCATCATCGAGACTTACACGGGAATTGAAGGCCATAGCTCTAAGGGAATGTGTCAGGTCTGCGAAAAGCCTGTATTCCTGTGGGGTCAAGTCAGTAGAATTCGGGGGATTGGGGGAGAACCAACCATCCATATCCAGTCACTTATTGCTTGATTTGTTTAGCGACATGAAGACGGGCGGTTTCGTGCTGATAGTAACCTTTCATCTTATTCAGGCTTGAACCAACGAGTTATTTCTTCAGATTCTGTAGTTGTGCGACGGTCTTGGCCCCAGTATTTAATATGCCCTTGGTGAGCAGATCCGATTAGATCACGCCATCCCCTGCCCATCAAACTAATATCATGATTTTTACGGGGTGTAGCTCATATTTGGAGACATCCTATGGGGTCTCTCCTTCTCTAACCCAATGGGCTCCCCTTTGGTTGTTATCCTAGAGGGTATATCTATCATCCCCGGTTATGAGCCGGTCCAGCCATCGATCCCCATCGTAGAGAGTGAGGAGGGTTTTGGAATCATCGATTCCGCGTCCAATGTTGGCTTGGGTCAGGTCATGAGGTATGAATCGACCGATAAGTTTCCTCATTCCAAGGGATATCAAGCCTTCCTCTACTGTGCTATGGTGGGCTCGTAGTGTATTGGCCATTTTAAGGACAGTTTGACATGGGTACGTTTCCACAACTTTCTTCAACGTTTCCAAATTTAACTCACGATGTCTCCCATATCTATCATGATCATCGAGGGAAAAGTCATATTCAGCTAATCGTTGGAACCAATTCCTCATGGCATTTTAGAGGGGACATATGATAAATATTCTTCAGTAGGGAATCCAAATCCTTCATCGTGGTGCAGGATGGAAAAAGGTAAATCAAAACATAGCGGAAGTGGATACCACTAGGAACATACTTCGTTACTCTACTAGAGCATTGCTGAGGGAAAGGGAATGGGGAGTTGTTAACTAAAAAGGCCCTTCACTGATTGTTATTCACTAGGAAATATAGAACGCCAAAGTGCACTTGCGACGAGCAGTATTAAAACAAAACCAGTGACAAAGACTTTCCGGACAACCTGATAGATCTGAAGAGTTTTTAAATGATGGGTTTGTAAAAAAACGGATACAAATAAAGAGTTGGAAGCTATTTAGAAGAATAAATACGATTATTTTTACATAAATATACATGCAATATCGAGCTTTTGCTTCCTTTTCATCCAGAAGTTTCGAATATCGTCACTGGTGAGCAGTTCTTAATCATTCATCATAGGGGAAGGTGGTGCAATGCCGAGACCGTCCCTGAGGGTGTTTTGACATTATGGTGTGGAAAATTGAAAACAATAACAAAAACAATCTACACAATTGCTTTATGCAGTTTGAACTCGGCGGGCTCGTAGTCGAGTGTCCTCGTGAAGGTTCCTGCGAAGCCGCGTTCGTTGATGAAGGCCATCTAGAAAACAAGTCGTCCATATAAAACACATGTAAACATCTTCCTCATAAACTAATTGTTCAAAAATATTTTTGAACCATTCCGCACATTTTTGTATCACGAATTTTGTATCATTCTGCGAACTTTTGTATCGTTGTTCAAATGCGAAGCTTCATTTGCATTTTGTGTATGATTCTGCGGTGGGAGTACCTTCTTCAGCACAGCATTCCTGTCCTCGTAGCTGTAGCAGTATTTACTCCAGTTGATCGTGGTCTCGAGAAAGGGCCCCTCAGCCGTGGAAATTTGCTTGCCAACGAATTTGAGCAGCTGAAGCAGATGTTATAAAATATTTCATTCAATGTTGAACGCTGATGAATTATCAGTGATACATTATCACTGGCAGAGTGTTGTCAGTCAATTGATCAAACCTCAAAATTGCTAGCCATTCCCGGGTCGCCTGTGAAGGGACGAAAGGGCGCAGGTCCAGAGGTCGCTCCGCCTATCCTGTAACAAATGTATTTTTATTAAATTTGAAATACATTGTTATTAACAATTTCGAAACAAATAATTTAAAATATACAAAATGATACAAATAAACTGACACACACTCATCCGCCAGCCATCCTCTGGCAAACGTTGGAATACCCATCACCAGCTTGCTTTTATTGAAACCGCGACTAGCCCACAAGTCCATTGCGGCTGTCTGCAATATAACTGTGAAACAAATGTACGAGTTTATGTTAGCGTGATCTGCAATCGATGTAAAACGGGTGTTAGGGTTGCAAGAGGCTTACTGCCTCTGAATATGCTGCAAAGTGTCCGATGGTCTGCTCCCATGCTCCGCGAAAGTCATAGGCCATTACCAGGAGAAGGTCGAGATTACTGGAACCGGTAATAGGTTGGAAGGGATCTAAGGCGTCTCTCCATCTTCGATATGAAAAGGCGGCATGACATCATAGTTCTCATCCGATCTAATACCCTGAAACATCATGATGCACTTAAAGATGTTCCCTTGTATTGCGTGTAAACAAACTAAGGGAATACGAGACTTCGAGATCCTGAAATTTACGAACATATCAATCGCTTTTGCATCATATCCCGCATATATTTGTTCCCTCTTTACAGAGGCTGCGGCAGTTAGCAACTTGCCGCCCGAAGTCTCTCGTAACTCCTTAAAAAGTCAATGTTCGGAACATATACTCCCCACTTCTTCATTCTACACATATAGTCACTACCAACTCAAAGCAATATTTAACAAGTAATTCAGAACAGTATGATGAATACCTTGATCAGATCAGCGAAGTTTGCTTTGTCCTCCTTTCCGGGATTCGTCCAAGCCAGGTCGATACCGTCGAAGCGATGCCTGTGTGTTTACGGTATAAACCAGAGTTCATTTGCATGATAAATAACATGTTATTTGGTCATATTTCGAAGTCTAGTGTAAACTAATGAAATAATTATGTGCTTCCACAACATATGCTCCAACTGGAATAACACACGGATAAATATACAACAAGTTTTTGCCGTATTTTTTTCTGGGATTTTTGGAAATTTATTTACGCCTTCAGAGTTTACATTTTTAATGCGCACAAACTGGCAAAATTCCGTTCAAACCCCCAGATACCGTATACCACTACCGTAACCCACGATTATAGAAAACTAACTTTATTTTTAAAAAGTCCTGGTACCATGCCCAATCGATTATACAGTACCCAAGTAATTACAGTAACCCAGTTCCTTGGGTCAGATCCAGTTCCTTGGGTCAAACATTTTTCTGAAAATCCAAAATCGAGCATACAATTATTTTAAATTATCGTTCCGTACGTCTCATTACCGTAGGATACTTTTATGATCAATTTGAAATTTTTAGAAAAATGTTCGAATTTTTTAGAAAAAAAGATTCATGGTTGCGCACTACTCCCCTCAAATCGAGGGGAGTAGTGCGCATCCATGAATAGGGGGTCATGGTCTGAAAACACCTCGCCGCCAGTGTTGGGCAACTATGGTCCGAATACAAAATACATACATTTCGACAAAATTTATCACACTTTTCAATTGTATACTAGACACTGAAAATTTTCCCACCGAGAAGATCCCATTTGGCGTCTCGATGTATCCTCCGAATGAGAGAAGCGTCTTGAGACCGGGCTGTTTCTTCTTCAGATTGTTCACTCCTTCGATGTTGTGCAACTCCAGGTCCGATCTTTCATCCGTAAGTCTGAAATGATAGTTCTCAAAATTGCATATTAAAGGGGTGCTCCGGGGAATGTTCAGTCACCCATAGTGACAGTGTGGATATTGTAGAGCTAACCCGATCAGAAATCACTTTGTCCGAGGTTCCACAGAGGCCTCTGAGGCTATTTACATTGGCGCAAAGTTCATTGATAGCGCAGGGTCGTGACTGATTATTTTATGTTTCGCTCGATCGACTTATGTTTCGTATTTTTCTCAGGGTAATTTGGCTACAGTGTCCCATTGCGAGCGCGGAATTTTCGTGGTGGGACTCCCTAGCATTCATTCCCCGGAGCACTCCTTTAAATGCATTATGACGGTCTGGTTATACTAGTGGAAAGTAGGATAGAGAGTTGAGTTGATATGAATACAATCGAATATTACCTGGCCTCGAATGTTGCCAAATTCACTGCCGCAAAGGCATAGAAAATGTGTGTGCATAGCCCGATTGGAATCTTGTCAGGGGTGAACTGAAAACAGCGGTCAACTCGTACAAAGTGTAATGAATCGATTATTGATATTACAATAATGTCGGTGCATTGGACATGCGAGACATGTTTGCATCATTAACCTTGAAAGGTTCGGGTTTGTAGATAGCCCAGTTAGTGTAGAAGCAGGCGTGAACGGGCACGATGGACACTGAAATCGGATGAATAATTAAAGAAGGGGTAACAGGAATGAATGCTAGTGAGTCCCACCACGAATATATTGCGCTCGCAATGGGAGACTGTAGCGAATTTACCCAAAGAAAGAGGCAAAAGTGATATAGAGCGAGTGAAACATAAACGACGTAGCCACGACCCTGCGCTGTCAATGAACTTTGCGCGAATGTAAATAGCCTCAGAACTGACTACGAAACTCCGGATAAAGTGAATCATGATCGGGCATCCGGCATCTATTACACACACATAGTGGCCAATTAAACTAATTTTTCGTGTTACTCCTTCTTTAATAAGCCTCGTACAGCTGGAAAATGATTCAAAATGGAAAATGATTCAAAAATGACAACTCACTTCTGGTTGCGCTGACCGCTTCACTTCGATCGCATCCACTGCATATATACGCCCAAATGAGTCAGGAGAAGCAGTAGTTTGCACATATTACGCAATGGCTTTGTGATTGGATCCAGAGCTGAATATAGCATCTGGTAGCCCAGCTGATTGTTTGTATGCGAATGGTCAATCAACGACTATGTTTGTCTTTCTTTCCCCTTCAAAGTAATGCATGAGCATAGTGAACCGGTGTTGATTCAGATGTGAGTACAGTGTGGATTGGCAAAGTGAATTTATCGCCAATACAATGTGACATGCAACGTTTGCTTTAATGTGAAAATTATGATTGTTCATAAAATGGAATTGATCGTCGATTTATTTTAGAATCAATGATTCATGAAGGGGCAATTCGGTTCGCACTAATTCCATTCCGGTCTCGCTTATTCACATTCGAGGCATGATGTGCCCACTGGTTTTGAAGTGAAGTGAAGTATTCCTGTAATGTATGGAGTGTATTTGAGCACAAAATAGAGAACGGCTATTTGAATAGTTCTTCGAAAGTGTTTGCAGATCCAAGAGGTCTGAACTACCGCTCAACTAGTTAAGAAATCATTTGAATTATCGGGGGATATAAGAACTTTTAGAAGTAATGCATTAGTCACCTCTCCATTTCCTTCTGCATTCGTCTTATTAATCCTCTCCAATTCTCTCTTTTTCACCGCTTCTTCTCCCCTCATCAGTACTAGAAACACAACAGCGCAGAGCACGCAGTAATACGGAGTTATCTGCAAACCGAACAGTGGTCTGACTCTCTCCAGTTTGCACGCTCTCTCGCCGGTCAGAGAGACGAGAAAGCGTGAAAACTGAAGAGAGTAAGACGATTGCTCCTGCAAACCGAACAGTGGAGTGCAACTATAGTCGGGATCATCTATGAGCTTATGCGTAATTTCAGTTGTTTATTATTAAGCATGATTTGTGTCCTAGTGATCAAAATTAGAATGCGTATACTGCCGATTTTCCGTTTTATTGCAAGAAAGGATTGATCGGAGAAAAATTATGGACGAATTAGATGTCTCACATAGGAGAATCCGGCCACGGCAACGTATTGAACCGGCGAAAGCACGCCAAAGTTTATTTCGAACAGAACTCAAATGACGATCTTGGAGAAATACTTGAATCGCAAACTAACCGTATTGGAGTGAAAAGAAGGCTAGGTGAACTATTGCGACTGGTAGTGTTTGTTCAATAGAACGGAGAGTTTGACGATAGCGGAATTTGACAACCAATGGAGCAGTCGATCTACTAAATATTGAATAACCCTTTTTTTCGTTATGCAAATTTCTTCAATTTCCTATTTTTTAAATTGCGATTTGGAAAGAAAATATAAATATAACATAAAATTTATACAAAAAAAACTCACTGTTCACTTATTTTCACTCGATTGTATCGAATTAGAGAAAATGCAATGATAACATCAAGAATATCCATGGAGAACATGAAGAAAGTTAGATAAAAGTGAATCTGAAAGCGCATATTTTTCCAATCTTTAAATATGCTTTGAAACGATTTTGTGTGCCTATGTGACATAGGCTATGCCAATCCCAATTTTGACATGGCTTTCAACATGAAATTTTAAGAAATGGTACTTTATTGGTTTCTCGGATATGTTGCGCACTGTTATGTGAGTGAGCAAACAATACGAAAAAAGCAATTTACTGCAGAAAGCCGCAATTAATAATTGCAAATTTTCTAAATACAATTGTCATTTATTTCGGCAGCTCACTTGTTTGCCAGCGCCAGTCGGAGAGCCTGAACAATAACACGTCAATCCCTGAAGCGAGTACTCGGAGTAGCCCGCGACAACGTAGAATATGCAGTATGCTAGCTGAAAAGTAAATTTCCGTAGTAGTGCATAGTCTAAAATGATGAGGGGTCACCCTCTTCATTTTCTAGGATCGAAGTGAGAGAAATTATGATTGCAACTCGTTATCCTTTTTTTCCGACGATTAATGTTCTATAACGCAAAATGACAGTGCATTGTGAACATCATTTTTATATTCAAATTATGCGATATTCATGATTTTTTAAAAACCTACTGTAAGCATTAAGCATGAGCGTGCTACGATGTGATGCACCTTGCTGCTCCCTGAAATAATGGGCGATAACTAACTCGAAAATACAACAAACGCATAAGATCAGTAATATAGATTGAAAAGCCATCATCACTTCTTGTCCAATGCTCTTTCACTCAATAGGTCAAGAATTAGAGAATCGAAACGATTTAAATTCTCAGGTATGCGATAATTACGCAATCAGACGAGTAGAGAGCGTAAGTAGGAACTATCATATGTCCAACTCAATAAACGTACCAGTAAAGGTAGTGACTATTCGTTGAACCGTCACTGCGGCATGCAGGCATGGAAATGAGGGGTAAGCTGCAGTTATTATCACTCGAAGAATGCAGATCCGCTGAATTTCGAATACCTTTTTGTAATTCGAAAAAAAATTGTATAAAAACGAGTTGAGTTCACCCGGTCGAATTGCATCTCACAAGGTGTCCGAGCAGTCAACCTCTTCGTAATTTGAAAGACCTAAATTGAGAGTTGGGCCTTCACAAATTTCAAATTGGAAACCTGTAGAATTACTGTCAGCACATCATGCCACAGGATAACGAAGTACAATGCATACAGAGTTTCCTGAATCGAATGTCACATTATAACGAGAGATTGATAAGCGGGCTTTCGTATTTTCATGTTCAAAACTCTTTGTTATTCGACCGGTCAAGAAAGTTAACAAAATGAAGAGACGAAAGCCGATTATTGAACTATCATTCTAGCTATGATACTCCGTATAAGCTAGAAATTGATACCACGGTCATTCTGCACACGCTTTCGAAGATCAATCATCTGACTCTCTTCAGTGTGTACGCTCTCTCGTCTCTCCGACCGGCGAGAGAGCGTGCAAACCGAAGATAGTCAGGCCATTGCTCCTTTTAAACGTACCTGGAAAACCGCTTCGAACCAAGACTTTCTCAAATGATAGACAATTGTGTAGATCACGATGATTATTGAGATGACGGAGCAAGTCAGCTTCAAGATAATTTTTTATGTCAGGTGTGTAAGGTAAGTAATGGCATCATGGGGATACTGGCCATGCACAATATTCCTTTCGTCGGGGAAAAGTGAGAAATCGACATGTAATTACATTTGACCTGGCAAGATGCCAGATTTTCTCTCGATGGGAAAAGCAGGGAAAATAAGCTTCGATATTTGAAACCGTTCGCAATTCTCAAATTCGATCAAAAATGAAAATATTTGCGTTTCATAGTCAGTCTGAAACACAAGTTATTAAGCTCGGTTTTCCAAAATCGTTTGTAAAATTGCTATATGTCTCCGATGCACATCAAGTTTCGACTTTGTAATTTCATTTTAAAATGATCTCCCCGCTTTCTATCGTTATGGAATGCTGTGCATGGTGTGTGAGGCCGACATTTTAGGAGCGATGCCAAAAATGACTGCGTCAGTGGACAGGGAAGGATGGTAAGTAATCCAAGGTCCGAGGCATGTCCCTTACCTGCATCCACAGGACCGCGTGCAACTGAGTGGAATTGTAATATTCCACCACGATGGGGTCTTCTTCCGAGCAGATCGCCATTGCGGAAAGCGGAATTTGGCAAGCGGAAGATAGGAGAAAAAGAAAGAAACACTGATAAGATATCGTACATGTCAGCGAAATCAGAACGGCCACCGAGAGGCACCGAGAAATTTTCGATTTCTGGCTCTCTGCGAATACGCAATTTTAAAAGTCGTGGTTGCGATTATATTTTTTATCATGGTCGATTTGCCGGAATCGACCCGGATATGTCCGGTCAATTCTGGTTAGAAATAGATTAATCGAAAGCAAACAATTATGGTGCGATTACGGTAATTTGGAAATCTCACCAAGTTCGGTGAGCTTTCCTAAATACCGTAATCGCACCAAAATGTTGTGTATTTGATTTATCGATTTCTAGCCATAATTGACCGAGCATGTCCGGGTCGATTCCGGCAAATCGATCATGATAAAAAATATGAGCACAACCACGACTTTTAAAATTGCGTATTTGCAGAGAGCAAGAAAATGGAAAATTTCTCGGTGCCTCTCGGTGGCCGTTCTGATTTCGCTGACATGTACGATAGTTGCGAAAAGTGTTGAAACTGCTGCAAATTTACAGCGGATAAAAGTACAGGCGCGATTTTTGAACAACATCAACGATAACCCGCTAATTTGCCCGCCTCCGTTTCCAGATTTTTTATTGTAAATAAGAACTAACGAAAAGCTGCCAAATCGAGATATTACGAAGTTTTTCGTTGAGTCTCGCGATGGATCAATGCAACCTAACGAATCCAGCGAGTGAGCATCGAAGCCCATGGGCGCTAATGAGGCAAATACGCCCCTTGATACGCCTAACAAGCAGATGGGGAAGTGGTGATGAGTAACGCGAGCAATGGTCTGACTCTCTTCAGTTTGCACGCTCTCTCGTCTCTCTGACTGGCGAGAGAGCGTGCAAACTGAAGAGAGTCAGACGATTGCTCAGTAACGCTTATTTAAGAGGCAGCACGAGTAATTAGTTGAATGTGCCATTCTAGTGATCAATCCGACCATGAATCACTTTATCTGAAGTGGCACAGATGCTTCTGTGTCCATTTCCAGTTCAACAGTTCAAATGTTATTATCAAAGTTGGGTGTAGCGTACGAAAACAAAAAAAAGTCAATGTGCAGCAGCGGTATAGCGTGGGAAATGAAAGGACGGCGATACGAATATCGAAATAGAAGGCAAAATCATTTTATACGGAATTTATGCGGGAGCAACACGATTTATTCTCAGTTAGATTATTGTTATGACGTTTTGTCTGTGCTCGCTTGGAGAGATATATTTTGTTCATTAAATTTGAAGAGGCGCGAAGTATTCCTGTAACAGTTTTCAATTCAAAAAAAGAAAGGTGAGCTCATGACAATCCAATTGTGATTACTATGTAGAAAAAAGACAAGACGTATGTCTGTCAGTTCGTCTGTCTGCCTGTCTGTCTGTCTGTCTGTGTGTCGGTCACGCTCCCGTCTTTCGCTCATAACTCGCTTCAAACTCATCGTACACCTACAGCTAGGGTACCAATCGACTCCACTCTGCGAGCGCTTTCTATTGCATCATCGATTGCATCATCATTACGTCATGATGATACAATAATGCAATATCTCGGCTCCCAGGCATCACCCAGACCTCGGACCTTGACCATTAGAACGCCCATGGAGAGTACTTTCAAAATTTGGTATTACGTCATCATTATACAACATGATGCAATAATAGTTTTTTGGCTATAAATCGCTTCAACGTGGTCTCTCAGACCTCGGACCTTGACCATTCGACTCCCCAGAGTGAGCTCTTTCAAAATTGTGTATTACATCATTATGCAACATGATGCAATAATCGTTTTTTCGCCATAAATCGCTTCAAAGTGGTCGCCCAGACCCCGGACCTTGACCATTCGACTCCCCAGAGTGAGCTCTTTCAAAATTGTGTATTACATCATTATGCAACATGATGCAATAATAGCTTCAAAGTGGTCCCCCAGACCCCGGACCTGGATCACCATTCTAAATCCCGTGGCCACTACTTTTAATTGTTGCCTTACATCATCACTATTCAATTTTACGTAATTCTCGATTTTTCGGCAATAACTCGCATTATTACCATCGCTAACACCCAATGATTCATTTTCCTAGGTAAACAGCGTTCAGTTATCAACAATTTTGGATATAGCACTGCTGCGAGGCCTCACCAGCCTTTTAAAACGTTTAAAGCAGGCTCTCACCAGTCGCTTTCAATTATATTTTCATGTATAAAACTGGTACCAAACGTGGTTGACGGACATTCCTTGCGGAATTTATTCAAAAATGCTTCCCAACCTGCTCTCACTCCCCGCAGCGTGAGCCTTTTACAACGTTTTAAAGCAGGATAAACCCCTTAGATTATTTTATGATACCATAGATATGTACAGATAGGATCCTTGAACCATAAAGCAAATCCAAAATTTGAAGTCTCACGCATTTGAAAGGTCTACAGGGCTAAGGGACAATCAGGATATGTTTGAAAATCAGGGAGAATCAGGGAAGCGATCTATGTAAATGGTCAGAGAACACAGAGGAAGGGAAGGAAAGATGAGAGGATTTTGATTTTGCGATTGAGCGGATCTGATCTACGCTCAATCGCAAAATTACTACAATTTCAAAACTATTGTTGTTTGTTCTTTCGATATAGAATCTCCATTTTGGAGTTCATCAGCATTGTTCATGATGCGCTTCAAGGAGTTTCTGTGCATGAGTTCATAAGGGTCTAAAAATGCCGAAACCGAATTAATGAGAAAGCTATTTATTCATTCGACGATCTGTTGACATCTCGTCTTCATTTTCTCCGTGGCCTTTCATTATGCAGGCTCACTTGCGAGCATGTCACACTGTCCCGACCCCCGGGCATCGCTTGCTCATTTTCAATGGTATTTCAAAGGTATACACTAGTGATGCCAAATCGGCGCGCGCTCTCCTCGGTTCACACGCTCTCTCGCACTGTCTGACCGATAGAGATCACGGGAAGCGAGGAGAGCACGCGCCGATTTGACATCGATGGTATACACGCCCTCCAAGCAGTTCCACGCCACTGTATTGCTTGCGACGCAATTCTGATCGGAAGCAGTGTTCTCCGCACTCTTCCAGAGTCATATTATAGTCTTTGTCGCGTTGCTTTTGATTTTTATTATGAATTTCAACTTTCCATGCTTCATTTTATATCGCTCAGTCGTTCAATGTAAAATTCATGTAAAAGTACGATCAATCTTAATGCAACATTAGCATTCATGTTTTATAATTTTTAACTAAACCAGAAATTTACAATTTTGTATCTCATATTATGCCTAGCCATATGGAGGGAATGCCCATTGGGTAGTATTTACCTTGTTTTTCTTCATTCGTAATTTATCCTTAATTCTGAACAATGCCAATATGCAGATTTCAACAGTGTCAGTCGCTAACAAGGTTGGAGAAGTTCAGCCTAAAAATACGGTAGCAACTAATGGAATCAAAAATACAAAATCGTTGTTTCAGTTTCCGATGTTGTCGCTTCCTAACGAAATTGTTACCAATGTGATTAGGAAAATGAGTCTCGAGGATCGCAAAAAAATCGGAACAATCGGAGGGCGTTTGGGTGAGCTCGAGAAGAAGGCAGGATATCGTTATTTCTCATCGATTGAGTTCGATTCGGTATGCAAGTATTATCCACATATATGGATCAGGATATTATTTTTGGGACATCATTTTTTATATATTTATTTTGAAGAAAAAAAAGATATTTGAGAGTTACAACAAACAAATATGGGCTCATGGTCCATGGAATGGAAATGACAGATTCACATTTCCTACAGAAATGAATCATAGTTACATTTTCAAGCATGCGATCACGGATTTCCTTATGATAAAGGTGAGTTTAAAAGTTGCATTTATATACATAAACACATATTTTTATAAATGCAAAAGTTTATTCCATCCATTCATTTGAAAGGGTCAATGGGAATTTCGAGGCCCCTCGCTGATTCCTTTAGGTACTGCGCTGAACCAGTGAAAGGTGTCAGCAAAGTTAAACTTTTGACGCTGTCATAACCATGAACTGGCCCACCCTCCAAAGATCATAGCGCGAAATAGGAGGTCAGACAATCATCGGTTGATAGCTCAGTGGTTTAGCAGCCGACATGTGATCGGGAGGTTGCGGGTTCGATTTCCATAAAATGTTTTGACAGATCTACTAGATATTTGCCAAAAGTTCAACTTCTCTTTAAAGAAGGAGTGTCAGCAAAGTTAAACTTTTGGCGATGCCATAGCAATGACCTAGCCAACCCACCAAATATCATAGCGCGAGCTAAGGGAGTAGACAATCATCGTTTCCATAGCTTTGTGGTAGAGTAGCCGACATGTGATCGATTGTTTGCGGGTTCTATTCCCACCCAAAGATTTTTGACAAATCTTCGAGATATTTGAATTCCCGCACGTCCCTGCCCTATCAAATACTATCAGTGCCTATGGCACTCTGCCAACTAGTGATAATTCGGTTCATAATAAAGATATGAATTTGAAATTTTCAGAAGCTCTCCTGGTTATGAAAAGCTAGGGCATAGTTATGGCAGCGTTAAAAGTTCAACTTTGCTGACACTCATTCTTTAAGATATGTCATCGATTTCAGGGTGAAATTAATAATGCGACGAAGAATAAGATGACGAAAATATTCAGGACACTATACTTTCGCCATTTATCTTTTCACTCGTCTGGTCGACATTCGGAAAGGTTTTTTTAAATGTCCAGATCGAAGTAATGTTGAACAAATCTATCTCCAGATTGTTATGCGATCTGCTTCGGACCCGCAGCAATATGGAGTACGTGAAGATTAAGTTCTCGGGATCGGTGGCAAACCGAGGCATTCTGCTACAGTTTCCTTATGCAACGGAGTATATTATCGGTTCTGAAGTGAATATTGATCACAAAATTAGAGGTTCTTCTTGTTTTGAAATATTCCTGAGATTTTCAGTATCCGATTATAAATGACGAGAGTTTCCTTCATCTCGTGAATAATTCTGATATTGTCCGGCTTAGCGGTAATACAAGCATCACAACATATGGACTGACCAAAGCTTTCGAGGTTTGAAAATTTTACTATTCAATATTAAATTTAAAATTCCCAGATGGTCAGCAGTTCAACGAAGATCAAAGTTGTGAGTTGCCACATCTCAATAAATCAACTAACTCATCTGAGAAGAATCCAGCATTCGTATGATGCTGTCTTTGGCTACAATACAATTATGAATTTCGAAAGACCTAATCTACCGCAAACGTTTCATGTCATCATCACTACACCCATGTATAAGATAGTTGGAATGTAAGGCATAACCTTTGAAATGCTATATACCTACGCTTACAAAAGAGACCGGAGAGATATCCCCCCAATTGTTCGCTCTTTCGCGTTACGGGGAGATAATTGACGTAGTGCTGCGACTACCTTCGCTGCACACTTAATCATGATTATGTTAGAGTTTACGCGGGATAAATAGTTGAACAACGTCTATGTAAGTTGAAGTGTTCATCACAAATGTTTGTTTCGAGTCACGCATTTGATAGTTCAATTAGATAAATCGACATGCAATTTATCTCATGACATGCAGTGAGTGAAACTCAAGATTGCCTGGTTAGAGGATCTAAGCAGGTTGATGTAGTAGAGGGCATTTTTAATATGTTATAACAATGCAGAAATTCTCAAATTGTTCTTGCGAACGGCGATCTTTTGTGGTTGTGTCCCCCATGATAGCAATCATGTGCATAGAAGTGCATTTATCATCTACTGAGTTCAATTTAGAATCTATTGCACATCAAAGAACTATGAAGGAGCAATTCGGCTTCCATTCCGGCTTCTCGTATTCACAAAAGATGCACGGTTGTCCCACTGGTGTTGAAGCGAAGTGAAGTATTCCTGTTATTATGAGATAATATGAGCTCAAACACTAGAAGTTACTTCTCCATTTCCTTCTACTGTCGTCGTATGAATTCTTTCCAGCTCTTTCTTCTTTGCCGTTTCTTCCCTGATCATCAGTACTAGAAATACGGCTGCGCAGAGCACGCAGTAGTATGGCGTGATCTGAAATTGGGCACTTATTTGAACGTATTTAATCCCTTTATGGTAACTTTCATGCATTTCTATACCATTTTAGGCAATATTTCCTGTGCGTATATATCACGCATGAAACATCCCCGAAGCGGATATGCACAATGCTCAGAACTCCTAGAAAGGAAATGCCAAAGAAGTATAATTTCAGTAACTATTGTTGATTACTAAGAACATTGTATGTTCCTGTGATTGGAATTGATACAAAGTTAGGAATGGATCGAACAGAGAGCATGAGATGGAAATGATAGAGAAATTGTATAGCTCACATAGCAAAATCCCATCACAGCCACGTATTCAACCGTCGATAGCTTGCCGAAGTCAATTTCGAACAAAACTCAATAGACGATCTTGGAGACATTTTTGAATAGCAAACTGACTGTATTGAATGGAAAAGAAGGCTAAGTGAACGATCGCTACTGGTAGTGTTTGCTCAATAGATCGAAGAGTTTGGCGGTAGCGAAATTTCACCACCAATGGAGCCGTTGATCTACTGAATATTGAATATCATTATTATCGTTAAGTTGATTTTAGGTAATTTAAAAAAAAAGAAATGTAAAATAACATTTTAAAAAAACACACTTTTCTCTTATTTTGACTCGATTAAACCGAATTAGGGTGAATGCAATGACAACATTAAGAATATCCATTGAGAGCATGAAGAAGGTTAGATAGAAGTGAATCTGGAAGCGTTATTTCTTGAACGACCAATTGCGAATTTTCGGTACAAAATTGTCATTCCTTGAGACAAACTCACTTGTTTGCCTACGCCAACCAGTGACCCAGAGCAATAACATGTCATTCCTTTCAGTGAGTACTCGAAGTATCCCGCGGCAACGTAGAAGATGCAGTAGGCCATCTGAAATACTGAGTCCGTAAATTCGTCAGTCAAGGTTTTCAAAAAAGGGCTTCGGATAAGGCGGATTTAATGTTATTGGGTTAATTTCCTTATAAGAAAAGTGCAAACCGTGAGTACCAAGCAAGCGCGGGCAACTAAGTGATCTACTCTGATGTTGCCTAAATTAGATTGATTCAAAACTTCAGTAAGGATGAAACTACGAAGAGAATGCTCACCAGAAAATGTAGTGACTATTCGCTGAACCGTAACTGCTGCATGTAGGCATGGAAATGCGGGATATGCTACGGTTATTAGCACTCGAAGAATGCAAATTCGCTGAATTACGAAATTATTGAAAGTTAAATTTTCTATATTTTAAATTTCATAAAATAGAGAGGAAAATAATTGCTTTTACATTATCGTTTCTATAATAATTTAAATGACCATTCACCCTGTCGAATTGCATCTCACAAGGCGTCGTTGCAGTTAATCTCATCGTTATTTGAATCGTCTAAATTGAGAGACTGCTTTTTGCACTTTTGAACAGAAAAACCTGAAGAATCACTGTGAGGACATCATGCCAGAGGATAACGAAGTACAATGCGTAGAGCGTTTCCTGAAACGGGAAAGCGTTGTTCACATGTTAACCCATTACACGTGCCTGGAAAACGGCTTCGAACCAAGACTTGCTCAAATGGTAGACAATAGTGTAGACCACGATGATTATTGAGATAATGGAGCAGATCAGCTTCAAGCATTATTTGTATCAAATATCTTGTGAATAACATTCGTAAAAAAGTTTCAATAGGGTTTCTACTTGAGCAATCTCATTAGCACACATAAGATTCGTGAATATTCAAAATTATGAATGCAAAGTAAATAAGGAATGAGCACTTATTGGCATACTGGCCACTCCTCCTATCGTTCATTACCCAAATCCCACCCGTGAATGAGTGGGGTAAAGGAGGGTCCATTAACAAAATAAGTACCTTACCTGAATCCACAGAACAGCATGCAAGTGAGCGGAATAATAATATTCCGCTACGAGCGTGTCATTTTGCGAGCAGTTATTCATCGCGATAGCGAAAGTGAACAGAGCACAGATGAGAAAATGATAAACCATTAGACAAGTTCTGAATCAAAATAGTGATGAAACTGGTGCAAATGCACCGCTAGTATATTAGGCTCTGGAATGAGAAAATTATAAGGACTATCAAGCCTAGCTCCCACTTTCCCCGCCTCCGTAAGCGAATTTCCTTGTCAACACGAAGTATGGTGAGTGAAGCTTCCCAAACGGGAAGTTTCGTCGCTTTTTTCGTGAGCATCTCTAACTATCAATTCAAAGTAACGAGGGCACTATTGACCCTAATGAGGCGACTCTTTCATTCGCCCCCATCCCCCTGATTCAACTAACCTTTTTTACTTTGCTACTTCAGATGGAGGAAATGATGATGAGTAAATGCCAAGTAGGAGTAACTCGAGTTGAACAAGCCGCAGTTGTGCGATCAGCCAATTATGAATCACTTTATTCAGGGTGGCATTTCCAAGAGTGCAATGATTCACAAAATCAAACTGCGTTCAGGATACAGTATATTATGTTAAAGCGAAGTCCACATTGCAATCTGTATCTGCCTCATTCTAAGCGGGTGCAATACGATTCTTTCGACGTTCGATTGTTGTCATTCGGTATCTGGGCTCATTCGGAGAGACATACTTCGCCCACTGAATTTGAAGCGACGCAAAATATTCCTGAAATTTAATAAAAAAATGAACAGAGGTCGGATAATTTTGAACAAAAGCCGAAATATGAAGTAGATCAGTCGACTTACATCCGCATTTCGCTTAACACTGGCCGATGCAATTCTTGCCAATTCTCGTTTCTTTCTGCTTTCTTCTCGAACCTTGACAAAGAGAAGCACAGCAGGGCAGATCACACAATAGTAGGGAGTGACCTGGAATATGAATCATTTGCATCTCTGTAGCACTGGTAAATGAGTCAAACTGTGGCTGGCTTCTGTTTCAGTTCGGATTTGGGCGCGCTATATCTTTATTTTAACATATTTAGTGTGAGTGTATAGAGCGCTTTCCGAATGAAGAGATCGGGGTGCCAGGTTTCCATGTTGTTTTGAAATAATTGTTGATGCCGCAAACATTACGCGAGTGAAAATTATTCAAAACTGTGTATATTTCCCGAAAATTACTGCAAATATCGAAACTTACATAAATGAATCCACTCAGTGTTACCATTTCCACCTCGGGAATATCGGCGAATTTTATTTGGAATAAGGCTAAATTTGATACTTTAATTTATTATTTGGAATAAGAAAAAATTACCATATTGGATTGAAAAACAGGCAAGGTGAATAACAGCGACTGGCAGTGTTTGCTCAATAGATCGAAGAGTTTGACGAAAGCAGAATTTTACCACCAGTGACGCACTGGATCGACTGGAAAAAGAAGTAGTGTTCAATAAAAAGGGGATTGACTCGTGGGAAAATGTCATTTTTATCACATTCTACGTGTATATCAATCAGCGAAAATGGTGACAGAACAAGGGTGATATTAAATATGTACGAAGACAGCCCAAAATTGTATTGGTACTCACTATTCTCTGATTTTGATGCGATTGTATCTCATCAGCCAAAATGCTACGATAACATTCAAGATGTCCATTGAAAACATGACGAATGTTAGATAGAAGTGTACCTGAAATGAAGCATTCGGCATTTAAAATTAGAAAGTTGCGGGCCAATCAACAACCCAATCAACAAAACATCATGAACATCATGCACAACATGTGTGGGGAAAAATTAGTCTCCAGTTGGAAACCGGAAATTTTCCCCGACTTTGCTAGTTCGCAAACAGTGGTTGCAAGTTTTGGGATGGGATATAAATATAATTAGCACTACTGCCCCTTGCATAGATCGGTTATTGCAGATCGCGTACAATGAAGTTACATCGGAGAAATTACACGCCAAGCCTTCGCTACCTCTTTATTAGGGTTGGTGAAATCGGGCCAGCCAGGTATTCGAGGGCCCGACTTGGAAAACAGCGCATTTTGGCTCGAGTTAGCTCGAACCCGATCGGGTGGCCCGACTTCGAGAGTGAAGAGTCGAGCGGCTCGACTGGCCCGACTCGGCCCGACTCGGCCCGACTTGGCCCGACTCAGCCCGACTCGGCCCGACTTGTCTGGCGAATGCTTTAGGGAAATTCCATCGCCGTTCTCTCCATTATCTTTTAAATGGGCCACTGTAAGATAACGAGTGGTGAAGTGGTTGTATTTTGCACCTGTTAGACATAGGCTGCTGGTTCGACCCCGCATGATGAGGTTATGATTTTGCCTTTAAATTTACTACTTCATTAGGAACAAAATTGCATTTAAATGATTTTTTTTATTCTAAATCTAACATACAATGTAAATAAGCGAAACGAAATAGCACAAAAACTTAACCTCATAATGGTGTGGGATCGAATCACCGGCTGATGACTAACAGCTGCAAAACACAAATACTTCACTATTCGGTAGCTTAAAATTGTTCACCGAAATGACAATGGAAAGATCGGCACAGGAATTACCCTAATGCATTCGCTAGACAAGTCGGACCGAGTCGGGCCGAGTCGGGCTGAGTAGGGCCGAGTCGGGCCAATCGGGCTAAGTCGGGCCAGTCGAGCCGCTCGACCCTTCACTCTCGAAGTCGGGCCACCCGATCGGGTTAGAACCATTTTCGAGCGGCTCGAGCATTCAGGCTCGGGTCGAGCTGGGCTCGAGTCGAGTTTGGGAATCGGGCCCTCGACTGGCCCGACCCGATTTGACCGACCCTACTCTTTATCGTACTTACATTCGTCGAGCCGGTCAGGTTTCCAGAGCAATAGCAAGTCTTGTCCCCCAGTGGGTAGTTGTAGTATCCGACAACAACGTAGAAAATGCAGTAGGCGAGCTGAAATACAACATTTAATAAATATGTTACACAAAAGGGTATCTCACCGTGCTAGCTAAGCATGCACGAGCAATGATGTGATGCATTTTGCGATTTCCTGGAAGGAACATTAAAAGTAGGCCCAATCGAAAGTGAATTGCGCTCTGAAACTACAAGAGGCATGAAAAAACGAACCCGAATACGTGGTGACAATGCGTTGAACGGTAACTGAACCATGAAAGCACGGAAATGAGGGATGAGCAACGGTTATGATCACCCGCAGTATGCAAATCCACTGAGTTTCGAATCAGAATATGCCGATAAGCCATAACTTACCCTGTCGAATTGCATGTCACAAGGAGTAGCTGCTACTAGTCGATACGTGATTAGAACCATCTGAATTTCTAGGTTATGAACTTTCGAAAGCAAATTGTTCACCTGTAGTAAAACAGTGAAAACTGAATGCCACAGTATGACGAAGTACAATGCATAGAGCGTTTCCTGAGTTTGTTTATCGATCATTACGTATAAAACATTTACTCAAACCTTGAAAACGCTCTCAAACCATGATTTCCGAAGATGGAAAACGATGGTGCAGGCAACAATGAGAATGGAGGCAAGGGAACAAAGCAACTGGAAAGTGCACATATATGTGATATCGAATAAATGCCTATGCACTCACAACGGCACTGGGATGATCACCGTCTGCTGGCAACCTACTGGATCATAACCAAAACACGGATCCTTCTGTAGAACTTTCACATTCGCTTCCCAGAGTGTCAAAAATTATTCTGTGAAAGTTCTACAGAAGGGTCCTTTTTTGTTATCATCCAGTAGGCTACCATCCGACGGTGATCATCCGACCATGTGCCATCACAACCACCTGAATCCAGAGCAATGAATGCAATGGAGTGTAGTTGTAATAGTCAACCACTCGTTGCGGACACTCAGTTGACTCCATTATTTCTTCGTAAACTCCTGGGATGATACAATAAGTGCGGGGTGTGCACAATCAATGAAGGAGGGAAAAGAGTCGTGAAACACCGATTCCTAAAATGAAAGACTGGAAAACACTTTCTAGTGTACTGATGAGAGATATGATGCTCGAAAATGGAGAAGGAAAGACAATTTCAAGTCTAGAGATAAGATGTGTGAGTCTCTAAATGGAAGAAGGGGAAGCAAATTGTAGTCCAAAGGAGATAGAGCTGCGATAAAAGGTGTCGATTCCAGCAGTAAGATGCGCAAAACTCGAAAGAGAAGAAGATCAAAAACTTTCGAGCCCCATGGAAAGTGGTGCGATAAGAGGAAAGTAGGGAAGATACTTTGAGTCTAAAGGTGAGAGGCGTGAAGATGGACGAAACATCGATTCCAACCTGCTAATTTAGACTTGGAGAGGCTTGGCAAGAAATGACTCATTCTGCACTCATTCCATACTTTCACCAGTCGGGCAGGCGAGAGAACACGCAGGGTGAAGAGAGACATTTCAAGCAAAACCATCCCTGCTCTTTGAGCAACCTCCCTGCCCCGCACTTGCTGATGTTACAAACATGAACTACACAATTATCCCGAACAAGATGGTGCCTAGGAATCAGCAAATCGCAGTGGGTGATATTTAGGGGGAGCTTGTTGGGTGTATTCAAAACGAAGAAGGCCTAATAAGAAGGTTGACTTCTCCGACTACAAACACGAACTTGTGTAGGAGGGAGGCGAGATATTTGAGTCTGCATAGAATGCTATCATACATTTGGATGCTGCACCGCAAGTTCGTATCTGAAACATATCATGACGCGAGTGTTTGCGGTTTTTTATCTGATGCTTCTGTGCTACGCACCTGTCAAGTGCGCTGTCATACTTAATTCTTGGCGTTTTATTTGTTTTAGGATACCACCTTGCTCGAAATACCTGCTATAGGGTAAGCATATTAACGTACACATGATAAATACCCTCTGGCAGATATAGACCGTCTCATCATTATGCCTTCTAGCAAGTATTAATTTGCGTGAATTGTGCTATACTTCCAACGCCTCAACCCATACGTTCACATGTCGATCAGTCTAGTTGCATCTTGAATGGCCGAGGTGACTCTTCTGCTCTTCAAGAAAGATTCCCCGTGTCCAGTTATCAGATGCTCACTGTTCATATCATTCGTAGACCTAACTACAGTTGGCCTTTCCAGCATGCAAGTATAATCGGTTTCTAAAGACTATTTTCTCTATTGACCTGACAAAACCTTTTAGTATGATCGTAGAACAGACGTATCGACAAGTCAACGAAAATGCGGATTACATCGATATGCGACGCCGGGTTAGTTTGGTTCGATATGTTTTGCATGGTCTTATGGGATTATCGCCAATGAGAATAGCGAAAGTAAGAAATTGATGTTTTCTCGTAGTATTATCTATCTTCATTCATACCGGTGAAAGACGCAAAAAAGAGGCATTTATATCCATCAGCCTTTGCACGTCAAACCATAGCAAGATCATCCTCAAAATTTCAGTTTGCCTATCCAAACAACTACCAATTTGAATATAAAGGCCGCGTGATGCACTTCGACACTATAACTTCGATGAAATCCGATCAAGGAGAGCGATACCCTTTCACGACCACCAGATTTCCGGAAATAGACAAGTACGTCTAAAATTAGAGCTTTATTCGGGTCATCGTCTCGAGTTACGGAGTAGTTGAAAATTTGTCAATTACTGTATAATAACTTCGGGACTTCTTGGATATTTGACCCACCACTCCCCCCTCCCTCCCATTGAATCATTTCTCATTCCCTCCCCATCACAAAGGTGTTATGGGACCGAACATCAAGGAATGAGACGTCGAAATGAGCGGGTAGGGGAGGAAGGGGGCGGGGTGGGCCAATTATCCAAGAATTGCGATAACTTCAACACTAGCACCTCATATATAAAACAATTGAATTGCAGTGATACAATTTACATATTCTCAGAATCTCATATATCGTCCTCATCCATAATGAGGCCCTCTGTTTCGACGGCGACGGCAAACTCTGGAGACTGACCCAGCCTGGCGCCCAGTGGACCAAGCTGATCATCACTAATCGAAAAGATCCGGTGAATTTATTTGAATTCGAGAAGGAATTTCACGTTTTCTAAATTCCATACGTTCTGTTAATTCTATATGTCGCGACATTTGGGATGACTTAGCAAGAAGTCACTATCTTCACTATGCGTGTTCTCTCACCGGGCAGGCTGCGTGAGAACATTTAGCGTGAATATAATCGTCTTGCCTTCCCTAGTCGATAATATTAACTTAATAAGTTTATGGAATACATATAATTAGTGACCTAATAATTAGCAGGTACCGAAAAACACATCGGCTGACGACTTCCTGGAATTTCTGCCCAACGGCCTTCTCGAGCTGACGCAGTTCCTTCCCGACAGGTCTCTAAATTCGAATGATCTCTAAATTCGGGAAAACGTCCATTCATGCTTTACTCCCTTATTGTTGTGATACAATACACATGATACAAAACACACTCGCGACTTGTAGATGAAAATACGATTACTCGAATTGTTAACTCAATCAGGAACAATTGCACCTCCGTGATTGTATCGCTCTACAAATGTCTCCGCGAACCGAAAGCAAAAGAGGAGCGCATCGACCATATCAGGGAGATTGACACTATGATGTATATTGTTGTTGCTGTTGCTTTTTAAATATTGATCTCAATTGACCAAGTTACTATGTTATCAAAGTTTAATCATTCCAGTGAGACCTCGCGATACGTTACTCGCGCGCGTGTGGTGTCTGCTATGTGGACAATCCGCTAAGGCGCGTGTGCCTGACCGCGTGCGGACACATTATCTGCCGCGGGTGCGCGGAGGAGCTCGCGGATGACAAGCACAATATGCTTCGCTGTCCGCACTGCCGCGAGCGAACCGGCTTCAAGGTCATGTACGAGGACGTGGTTGAGGACACGACAGTATAATACATTTTGTATCAAACCTTAATTCATGATGTGCCCTCCGTCAAATCATGAACAACTGGTGATATCGTGTCCTTTCGACTTTTCACAATACAATATGCATTTTCTCCTGGTAATTTTAAATGGAGTCATTCTGAATACATTGAAAAATAGTTGATAACACACACATTGTGAACAGCGTATTCGAAAACAGGTGTATTTATTGTCGCAAGTTATTTCCAATTTTCGGCTTCACGCATTAGTCTATAGCAAACCAAAAATCCGGCTGATCCTTCCGACTGACATTTTGCCATATTAAATGCCTGCGAGGGAAGCGAGTAGTACCACATAAGAGTTCCGAGAAGGACAAGGACCAGCGTCGTTCCAACAATCCATGTCCATCTGCTCGACTTTTGAACCAAATATGATTCAAAATTTGATTCAACATCGAACTCATCCGCTTCATCTTCATATATCATTCTGTATGCGCTCTTTGTCAGGCATGTTTTGCACGTCACTCGTCGTCGTTTTCCTATAAAAAAAGTTAATGGCAAATCGCATATGTCTCTGACATTGAAATTTCTAGTTTTAATTCCAAATTACATTGAAATTTCGGTTATTAATTCCAGATTATCAAGCCTACCTGACATCTCGACCGCACACGCGAGACACGCAAGGTGACCTTGTTGAAGGTCACCTTGCACTTGTTGAAGGTTGCTCGTCGATGTGGGTTCTTCGCAGCACAGAAAGCACAGTGACGTGTGTATCGAAGGGCTAGTGATTCACTGAATCAATTCATTTCAAATTTCAAGACATACATTTGAAAAGTTTTATGGATTTCTATGGATTGACTGATAATTTTGAGTGATAGCAAATGTATGTTCCTATCAATATATAGATGAACGTTTCACCTGCTGTTGTCCTCGCTTCTTAAGCGTTTAATGAACGCGTCTCTGGTCCCAAAACAAATCGATGTTGCTAGAAATACAATGAGCAGCCATGCAGCCTCTATGAGAGATCCAATGTTGTTGGAGGTTTCATCGTCAACTCGTACGATTAGCACCTGGAATTATAGTTTGCTGAGTGGGAAAATACTCTGATATTCCTACGTGCTCTCTCACGGGGCAATATAGTGAGCAGAAATAAGGATAATTTCGAAGCCATCTTACCTTGAAAGTCGTCGTACGCATGCAAAATGGACAAGCCGCAGCTCCGGAATGATCAGCAAGCTGTTCTGCACTGAATCACCGATTTTTCATAATATTTTGTATAAAGATCCATAAAGATTAAAGATTAAAGCCAATCACTCTTTAGAGTTTTGAATCAAACTTGCATTTGTTTGATTCAAAACTGGCTCACCACGCGCGACAAGTGATGTGTCCGCATCCTATAAAGAAGACTCGAGTTCTCGGGTTGAAAGATGTGCAGATTTGGCAGCAACGCGAATAGGTCAGCGACTCACTGAAATGGAAATGCATATTTTGGAATTCGGAATATATGCCATTGTATTTTCTGAATAATCATGCATATTTATTTGGTAGAAATTGAGCAGAATGACCAGACAATGGTATCGTTTCTAGCTCTGAAGATGAGTTGTGCAGTACCTCTTAGCGTCGTCATATCTGATCTTTCTGATGCGCAGTTGCTTGTCGAAGTTGAATTCCATTGATCCAAAGGCTGCGAAAGTGATTCAATATTTTGCATGAAAATAAAAATGATAAGTGCACGAAACTAACGAATTTGAACAGCAACTGAAGGGACGGTAGCAGGTGTGGGTGGATGAATGAACGGGACGCCATTCTTGGAGTGAGACGACATGGTGATGATGTTATAGGGGCGCCTGAAGGCACGATAATCACACTGTGATCCGTCGCACTACAAAATTGCGCATACTTTCTGGATATATATCACAATGTCATGTGAGATAAAGAATCGCATCTCCTTTCAAGATGCTCAATGACGCGCGGGGCAAAGCATCGTTATTCTGTTTTCAGGCACAAGTCTAGTATTCAGTAAATCAGTAGTGCAAGACTTGAATGTAGTCGTAACTAGTGATGCCAAAACGGAGCGCGCTCTTCTCGTTTCACGCGCTATCGCGCTCTGTTGGACCAACGAGATAGCGTGTGAAACGAGGAGGGCGCGCGCCGTTTCGGCATCACTAGTCGAAACCCTTTACATGTTTGCTGCTGCAGTAGATTTACGTGGCGATTCACTTGAATTTCCATATTAAAACTTTGCAATTCAAGAAGTTTTGCTCTCATCGGAACGAGATGTGCAAGGAACGCAAAGTGTGCCTGAAAAGCGAGACGATTGAGGGACTAGAAGATAGTGCAGATGAAAGGGAGAGGGTCCGAGAGTGAGAGTGTGAGTCAGGGGGGGGGAGAATATTGCACAACCTTGCATTTACTTGATTCCAGCACGTGCCGCACTGGGGTGTCCAATTCCCGCAGAATTCCAATAAGATTTGGTGATATTTTGTGTCGCTTCTGTTTTCCAATATGCCATTTTAAGCATTGTTTACTTTAACGTTTTCCTTCTCTAACACATATTTTAAAAGTGAGTACAAAACTCGCACTCCTTTCAACCCTCCCAATACCCTTGTTCACCTTCTCCCTCTCCCATCCTGGTATTTATGAGAGGGCAAGAGTGTCATCCTTGGTTGTGTGCGAAGTTCGTACCCATTCCCAGCTAGATCGCTTTCCCCTTATCACTGCAGCATTTACACGCGCCTTCCGCTCACTTTACCCCGTTATTGCTCACAAATTTTCAAATATTCGTTAGTCATGTTACACATTTAGTTTACTAAACTGCTTCGTATTTTGAGAATAGATGCATGCGCAGAGCCCATTTCCGATCGAGCAACTACCGCAAGAGCTCGTCCGGATGATAGTAGGATACTTGCCATGGAAAACAAATCTAAAGCTAAGATTGGTCAGTTTGCAACTATTGTATCACTTATTTTAAATAATAGTATGACAATTTTGACGTATGAACTAAGATCAATAAATGCATTCAGGTTTCTCGGCAATTCAAGCAATACGTGGACGAGCATTTGTGGAAGCCGCTTGCCTACCCACTCTTGTCTTCGTTACAGCTGCTAATGTGGAAACCGGATGAGGTGGGCCACTATATGCTTATAACCGTGACTGTACTGTTTTACATGTCCCTGAAATGTCTAAGCATATGCCCTACATTAGGGTGGCTGAAGTGGATCACGGTTAACCGTCTTGTTTACTCTCTCATACGGGTCATCCGTGAGGGAGGGAGAAAGAGACCAGAGAGTGTCTCTCTCTACAGTGAATAGAGAGGGTATGACTGCCAGAGGGGACGGTTAGCCGTCTCATCCGTCTCTGACCTGCCGAGGCCCTCTAAATAGCGACCCGTTGATCCATTTCAGCCACCCTACCCTACATGTTTTATAACATGTGAACATTAGAGCGAATTGTACGTGAAAGAAATGATAATGCTCGGAATTTGCTCCACAACGCAATGTTACTTGGAAATTTTCAGAAATTACCAGGCACAGCGGTTATGACCACTATTTCGGTTCCCAAGAAGAGGCAAATTGTATTTCGGTTGCGTCTTGCCAGCCAAATGCAGCTCGCTCACGCTCTGGAGCATAATCTCTGGAGCAATTTCGAGGTGGGTCTGAAAGTTATTCAAAACAGGAAAATCACTGCTTGTGTGCTTCCGTTGTAAAAAACATCGTTTAGTCGTATGAATTCAATTTTGAATCTATGGATAAGCATGGAGATCTACTCGATCATGTGCGAAATTGCATTGGAACTCGTGTCGATAATTTACAAATTCAACGTGCTGAATCATACCTCATGCCCCTACCGATCGAAGATATTGCTAAGATTATCGAGGGAGTCCGATTCAGACAACTCGGACTATGTCATGTACCCGTTAACGATGATGACGTGTGCGTTTGTTTTCGTAAATATTGATTGCACTGTTTTTGTATCAATTGATAATTGCTATTTCAGCTGCTTTCTTGAACAGCAAGTTTTCCCAAGCCTGGACGAATTATGGTTAAATAACATCCGAATGGAAATGACTGACCCCAGTTAGAATTACCAAATAACCCTAACGCGTGCTATGTTAAGGTAATTTTCTACTCATGATATCGACGTACGTCCGAACCGTCCGTATCCTTGTGAGTGGCGTTAGTGATATGGACATGTCGCACATCGAATTCGCTGAGCTCGTCGTCAAGATGATGTCCAACAAAACTGACTGGCTACTAGCGCATGATGTACATTGCTCCGCTCTATGCACGCCAAGTAGTATCAACTTACTCAGAGAGGTGCAAATCACGTCAAATTGCGTCACTAGTTCGGATGAAAACAATGACGTCACGCCGCATGATATAGCATGACGTCTTAGTTCTCATCCGACCTATTGCTCAAATACCAGGTGTTTACATTGTCCTTTCAGAAACTTCCCAAGCTAGGAAAGAAGATATGGTTTCAAACTAACAACTCGTCTGGGGAGCTAGATTATACGATTAACGAGCATCGTGTTAGAGGTGAACATTAACTTATGACGTATATTTCAAGAAGGTTAGGGACGATTTTTTTTCAGCCAACGATGCGTATTTCGGGATCAAGCATGTAACAAGAGAACACGAGAAAGCATGAAAATTGTATGACGGACCAACGATTTTTTGGATTGTTTGCCTGTGAATTTTGTCCCAAGTAAAGTGTATCAACTCATATTAATGGCGCGGTGCTCTAGTAATACCAAATAATAGCTTCGAGAAGAACAATAGTTGCAGTCGCGGACTGCGCCCATCTTCTTGACGGCTTTTGAACTAGATCTTTTGGGGCTGATGAGATTGTAGCAGTGAAACGCATAACTCCCTACAACATTGTTCCAATTTTAAAGCACAATCATCTTGAATATGTCAGTCCATACTTTTAATCAAACGAAAGTTATGCTAAAATCAATTTGTAGTGCGCATTTCATAATTCCTATGTTGTTAAAGCCACTATCTCGTTCTCCAATTCTCATTCAAGATATTGTGGCTCTACTATCTATCTCTAGACTCGATATTGTTGTGATACTACCAGCTATTCGGACAATCATTTTCACTTCAATTTGCTCAGCATCCCTTTTCTGCTATTTTTGCTCCCCATTTCCTTGTATCCGTGACTGCTGTGCAACCGTAACCGTAATGAACGAATTACGATTTTACTTAATGCGAGCGCGATTTGATCTTTGATCTTTTGTATCATCTTCGACCTTTAGTCGTAGCTTCTCTGGTGTTCAGCTGCGCTTTCTATTGTTAATCACGCAAGCATCAAGAGCACTGTTTAGATAGGAAATACGCTTCTTTCTCGCTCCAAAGATCCAGTTGAGATCAACGATCAACTTATTTACACAATTTTGGGATATTTTTGATGCATCCTTTCCGACTTCTCATTTTTTCTTCCCCAATATTCTCAGGCTTTGGGGGTAAATCCGCTTAGGCTTTGACAAAATCCTCGCGGATTCTCTGGAACTTTCTGCCCTCCCTCTCCCATTAGACGCTGGGAACTTCCGAGGGGAAGAGGAGAGGAAGGGATGCATCTTTGCACACTTCTCGTAGCTCAGAAAGATCTGGAAAGCAAGCGAAACGGAGAGACTGAGATATCCTCTCTCTCTCTCACTTAGAGCAACAGCCGCCGCGGTTCCGAAATAGACGCGCTAAACGGCTTTCCCGGGCAGAAGGACGGGGAGAGGAGGGAGAGAGAAAGAGAGGAAGGAGAAGAGGGAGCGAGAGGGAGATAGAGGGTGGATAGAGGGAGGAAGGGAAAGGAAGAAGGGGGAGATAAGGGAGCAGAGGGGGAATGACAGACGAAGAGCAGAGGATGGGCAGAATAGAGCATAAATGTATTGGGCACCAGCGGCTGATTGACAAATTACCCCCTCCGAGATAGAGATATAGGAAAGAAGGCCCACGATAAAGTTCGAAGTCACTGGCCGAATTCCTTCTCTTTTCCATCACTGCTACCGTAATTGTTTCCATCCTGACACAATATGGTATGAGACCCTTTCCATTCTACAGTACCCCCTGACACTCATTCTCGGTGGGAAACCCTTACGTCTCTGCTACCGTAATCCTTCCCTTTCGTTACAGTACCCATGAAATCCATTCTCGGCGGGAACCAATTTATCATACGAAATAAGTAGACGACGACGTATTAGTGTTAGGTACAATTACAATGAGTGAGGCTGTCATTACGAATAAGTGTTGAGGGGGGAGGATTAGGCTATGGATGGAATGAGCGTATGTCCTCGTATAAGTTGGGTGGAAGCCTAAGCCTAAGGGCCAAAGCCTAAGCCTAAGCCTTATCCTAAGACAGCTTAAGCCTCGGTCTTGAGCAGCTTCTTAGCGATCTCCTGGAACTTCTCGTTCTTGAAGACGGAGGCGGTGATGGGGAACTGCTTCTCAATGTCGGCCTTGGCTTCGGGGGAGAGGGCCTTGAACTTCTCGACTCCGGAGACGACCTGGAGAGTTATGGATAAGGCTATGCTTATGGCTAGAACTAAGAGCTAAGATGTCTTAATGTAAAGGACGCGTACCTTAGCCTTGAGCTCATCGAGGGAAGGCTTGTTTCCGGCGACGATGGCGGCCTGGATCTTGCGGGCCTCTCCGATCACCTGAAAAGTAAGATTTGATTAAGGTCAGAATTCTAAAGGCTCAAGCCCACTTAAGGATCTCTAAGGCCACTAAGATCATGTTTAAGGTCATTAATACCTCCTCGGCGAACTTCTTGGCCTCGGCTCCGAGAGCGTCGATCTTCTCCTTGAGCAGGTTGTGGAGCTTCTCGGCCTTCTCGAAGAGAGCGGGCGACTTGGCCTTGAGGGCGTCGAGGGCCTTAAAAGTGGTAAGGTTAAGGTCACTAAGTCTAAGCCTTAGGTTAAAGTGAAGGCTAAAGCTAAGACGCTCACCTCCTGCTCGGTCTTGTAGTTGGCGTAGTTGGATGCGACCTCCTTCAGGATCTTCTTGTCGTCCTCGGTGAGTCCGGTGAGGAACTCCTTGGCCTGAGCGGGGATCAGGTCTGCAATTATTATGATTAAGGCTTGAATAGGGTTAAGGCTAAGATTAAGGCTTAAGAAGTAGATTACCGTACCCTTGTACTCGGCGGGGACGTCATCGATGGAGTTGAAGGGGGCGGCGAAGGCGCAGACGGCGACGAGGGCCAGGAGGGCGATCGAGCGGAACATACCTGGAGAGGGATACGGTAGGATCGGTGGATCAGAAAGTGGGACAGAAATGTGATTCAGAAAGAAGGGCCCTAGATGAGGAGGCTGTGGAGAGCGCTGGTGTCGGACCAGGGGCAGAGCGGGGCGTTTTATACTGACCGCAGGCCTGGGGCGGGGCCGCGCAATAGTGTGCGCGTAGTGGAGCGTGCAGACAGAAGTAATACAAAAGAGAGCGAGCGGATGGAAGAGACGCAGACGGAGGAATGAGCAAGGGAGAGCGCGAACGAGGAGGGTGGCAGGATGGGAGAGGGCGCGGGGGGAGCCGGACGCCGGGGAGAGCGAGGGAGAGGGAGGGGAGGGAAGGGAGAGGGGAGGAGAGGGAGAGAGAGGGAAGAGAGAGGGGAATTGGCTGCAGCTGCCGGATAGACAAAGGCAGTGAGAGATCACTGGAAATCGAGAGGCCAAGAGAAGACTCTGGAATAATAATGAGCGAGAGATTGAGTAATTGGTTTAGGAGCTACGAGAGATTGATGAGGACGTGCAGAAACTGAATTTGATCTGAGCAATGTTCTCGCTCTCTCCACATCGCACACTCTCTCGCTGACTCTGATGGACTAGAGAACGTGTGGTTTGGAGAGAGCCAGACCATTCCTTCATCTGATCTTGAGATTCGATGCTTATCTCATTTCGTATGCATCCGTGCGCTTTCGAGGACTGCAGGATGCGAGAATTAGAGGCCGAGAGGGATGGATGCTCTTCGCGGACTCATTGCTCATTCCATTACTCTAAGGGGCCAGAGGTCGAGCGGGCAAAAGTTTCACGGCGCTATGCGTTATTAGAATCGTGCATTTTCGAGCGAATTTTCAATATCTCTCCGGGAAGATCGAAAAATTGGCGATGCGTAAACACACAGCTGCAAGTACCTTGTTTTACACAAACCGATCACTTATTTTGCGAGCCTGTGGCCCACTCATGAAGTGGCGTGTTGACTCGGCTGGTTCCAATCCCTCGAGTCGCCTAAAGTGCTGGGATTCCCCGACAACAACATGTCTCATTGGATTCTTGTCCGGTATTGCATCAGAGACTGGGGGATGGCTGATCAGAAACTGATTTTAATCTCGACTTGCAGATTCGAAATTGATTTTTAAAAATGTATCTTCCAGCTGCGTTCTTTCAAGATCGGTTAGAGCACAAGCAGAAAAATTATTCAAAAGATGAAGAAAAATGATTCAAAAGATCCTTGCGAAATCATTCCTACCGCATGCATCATGTCACTTCTCCGCGCTTCGTCATGAAGTCACATCATCTCTATTCTAATCGTTGCAATATTTCACTGATATCGTCACCCGGCGCGATCCCTCCATCAATTACACTTGGACAAAGAAGCAGCGTAAACTTTCAAATACCGTCCACCAATTTTAGTTGTTGATATATTCTCTACAATATGTACTCGTAATGTCATAGGAAAATCAATCCAAACATTTTGGCAACTGATACTTGTTGTTTGATTCATGAAGGTTAGAAGTTATAAATCGGGCCATCCCCTATCTCCTGGCTCATCTCCATCAATCACACCTCAACAGAGACAAAGGAGCAGCGTAACCTCTCCCAGGTCCCGGCAATATTTCTCCTCTCAGGGTGACTAGAGAGCGTGTAAAAAGAGGAGAGTTCCCGCTCCATTACAACTGTTCTGGGCCTGGAATGTGATCATTGCGTGACTCATACCAGCACATTTAGCAGGCAACAGACTACAACTTAGTTTTCGACCCTTCCAATGTGCATCTGTTCTGGAACAGGAATTTGAGATGAACATACCAAGCTAAAAACACATGAGTTCAAAGACCATTTCATTCTCCGCTGACCATGTGGTTCTAAGAATGTTTTCCTCTTCCTCTCTCTCTCTCCCTCACTTCGAAGGGCCATTCTAGCCACATGTGGCCGCCTCGCACATGTGGTCCGTCCCCGTAAGAGGGGAACAACAAACTAATGGGTATTGGTCTTTGATCTTCCGGTTCCTCCTTGTTTTGATCTTTGATCTTCTGTTTCAACGTTCCATGTGTCATGGTCAACATGTTTGCCACATTATAATTAGCCCCGATTGGACTCTCGGAATAGCGAGAAGATCATAGATGGAGCTAATTTGTCTCGATGTCTGTGACCGCCGCCTTAGTGCAACAACAAGACTACATAGAAGAATTCACATTTTGATGTTCGAAAGTGGTACACAAGAGGTCTGGACTGTGATCTCTGCATATTCTTTCGATAGTGAACTGTGCCCCTTCCCGCTCCCGCTCAATCTAAACAGGCTGTGTTAGTGCCAGCGTGATTTACAATAGCAAGCGATGCTCGACAACAGAGACGCATCAATGGTAGAAGGTCGAGGATGATTCAAAAGATCAAAGATCAAATAGCAGGTTCTGAATCATTCTCTGCCATCACATCGAGCACGCTTTTCTCTGCACAGCAATTCTAGCATCCCTACCCACACTTGCTAGTGTATGATACTAAGATCCGAGATCAGTTTGAGCTAGCCTGTCTTTCTTTGAATCATTAGTTCCTGGCAGCACAACACGCGTGCTTTTCCCTGCAGAGCGATTCTCGTGCCTTCTCTCTCCCCCTCTTGATAGGTCATTTATCCACGCTGCCCTTGCCCTCTGAATCTCTCTTCATTTTGCACACTCTCTCGCCGGTTTAGAGAGCAGGAAAAGTGGGAGAGCGACGAGATTCTAGTGACAACTGCCGCGCGTGATAGCGCAATGATAGCCGGGGCAAGAAATTCCTGAAGGCTGCCTAGGGGTCGTAAGCCCTTTACGACCCGCAATTTGATTCAGAAGAAGCATATGTCTTCCTATTTTTCACCGAACACTCAACAAACGAATCCAGGACGAATGATTCAAAAGACGCTTCAGGCTTCGAAAGTAAGAAATTCAGAGGCTGTCCATTTCGTAAACACTCTTGACCGGTTGTACTGTGAGAGAGTGTTTAGAACGAAACCGTTTTCCCGAGTTGATCTTTGATCTTTCATGCTGCATCTTCTCTTGGTCAAGAGATCTGCAGAAAAACGGACCACATTCCGGACTCTCCCGGGAATTGATAGCGTAAACTGATAGTGCCTCATCGCAATCTGTTGTCCACCCGATCTATAGGCCCCCTGGGAGTCCTATCGTTCCGCTTTGTTCCTTTGTTCCGATACTCTTGGGAGGAGATAGTAGAGTTCTGAATGATGGGCTCTTTGTTTGTGCACACTTTCAAATTTCTAGAGACCTAGTGACACCACAGAATTGAGAAGACTTGTTTGTGAAGCTTTGACCTCGAAATCTGACAACTTGATGCAGAGACTGAAAGGGGAGAAGGGTCCGGAGATCTTCTAAGATTAGGAAAAAGTGAGACCCGCTTGAGGAGGAAGTTTCACTGACGAGGGTTGCAAAAAGTGATCATTTCAAGAACAGCAACTTGATCTTTCAGGCGGACTGCGTCCTCATATTTTGAATCACTTTCAGGCAGCTACGGTATGTTCAGGTTGTTGTGACACTTATTCAGATTCACGGTGCTTCAAAGGAGACGACTCATTTGAATAGTTCTTTCTTCAGTTCTCCCTGTCTCTTTGACGCGGTTACGGTACTCGGCCGATTGATGGGCCTGTTTACCACTTGCTCGTACGGTCTCTTTGTGCGAAATGGCAGAGACGGATGACTAAGACTCTCTCGAGTTTACGTGCTCTCTCGCTAACCGACTAACACGTGGCGCCTCTCTGCACTCTCTTCGTTTCACACGATCTCTCTCCCGTATCTGATTATCGGATGCATCTTTGTTTCACATTGGATAAAGGATAGGCGTGGAGTGACGGTCAGATATTCCCAGCGTAATCTATCAGTCTCCCTGGCATGCAAGATTACGTGTATAATGGTGAAAGGGAAGGAGAGGCAGGCCAGATGTTGCCAGATTAGTGGATCCGAATGGAGAGACACGGGGTGAATCTGTCACTAATCTTTTCGGACCTAATGATTCAATAATGACCATACGATGTGTGCGTGAGAAATGAGATGGGGATGTGTTCCCTCGATCTACAAATCGATGTTCAATAATATTATGTGGCAGACATTTGAAAGCTCGAGAACGCGGACAATTCTGGGTATTTGGAAGTTTTTAGCATAGCCTACCTCCCTCTCCGATCTGCCTCTACAAATGTGTATTTTTACATTTTTTCTCTGGAACTTTTCCCTTGTTTCTGGAGGGGCTATTTCCCACTACGAACTACAAACTCCGCTCTCGCTCTAAAGGTCGGCGGTCCTTAACGCACCGTCATGTGTGTGTTGTTCAACAGTTGTTCGCCTCGTTTCGATCGCTTCCCTCCCAATTCCCATAACACGGCTCCACGAGGAATGACTCACTGAAGTCTCTCTACTTCCCGATTCTCGGAGATCACCGCTATATCGACTCTGTTTATTTTCCAGCAACAGGGACCAAGATAAGGTAGATGCAGTAGAAAGCCAGTGAAAATAACTCAACACTTCTAAAGTATATTTTATGATCGCGGTGCATCCAAACACAAAGCAACTTATATCGGAGTGGTATTTGTGATGGAGGGTCAGGGACGAAAGAATACTGCATTACGGAAGCTGTAATCCGTTGGGAAGTATGTAGTAAGGAAGAAATGAAGGCGATTCTGCAAAAAAAAGACATTGGCTCTTTTATTAGCTCGTTATTGCCTCTGGAGAGAAGAGAGATCATCTCGGACTTTACTGCAGAAATGTGAGCCCCGAGGTTCTAAAATCTGCAAAGACTCACGTTTCAAGCTCTCTCTCTCTCTCTTTTCTGACATTCAAACCCGAGATGAGAAGAGTAAATCGTGAGTTTTGCGAGGTTATTCTGAGCTGACCACTGAAGCAACTCCATAGCATACTAATCTTTCCTTCTTCTCAACTTTCACGGATGAATGTGTTTGCGAGTATATGTTGAAAAAAACACGGAGATCACTCTCCTTCGGTTGAGTTCGGCGGATAAAATATGGGCCAGGCATGTTGCGGAGCGCCTGGGAGAAAAAGAAACGCATGTGGTGTGAATGAAAGGGGGGATTCTAGAGTCTTCCCAGTGAACTTTGAATTAGTTCATTGAATTCGAGAAAATCTTTTGGAACACTGCTCAATTCTTGAGAAGCTCTGTGAAAAGTATTGTGCAGTTAACCATTGGTTTTGCCTGGCTTAGGATTGCTTCACGAAACGACTTTCTCCGTGCTCTCTCACCTGGCGATAATGTCTCGCCATTTCCCTATTCCTGGAAGGGTTAGGACGTGTATCAGGAACCCCACCTCAATCCCAGTGCGTCATTTCACTGCTGGCAGATGCAATATACGCAATGGAAATGGAATATATTAGCATCTCTCCATTTCCATAATCACACTCATCAGAATGCATTTCGGCCTAATGAACTCCCTAGTTTCACACGCACGGCCGAGTAC
>BTRK01000003.1:3331584-3494582 GCA_036245805.1 Pristionchus mayeri | reverse complement strand
GTGTCACCCTCCTCCTCTCTCCATCTTCCCACTCTTCCGATACCAGCTGTCACATTGGGGCCGCTGATATATAGAGCGAGCGAAATAACTAGAGATCAGGAGAAGGGGAAGGGGGACCAGGTACTCTTCTTCCACTCTCCTGCTCCTCCTCTCAGACAAAGAAGTGGCTAGAGGGAGGGGCAGAGAGCGAGCGAATCGCGTAGAGCGCCGCTCTCTCCCGTCATTGCTCAGGTTGAATAATGTTGCGACTTACCCCTCTCTCAGCACACGCGCCCTCTCTACGTGCGAGGGAGAGCAAGGGTCTCTTCTCGCTTTACACACACTCTCGCGGGTTAGAGAAAGCGAGAGAGTACACAATCAGAAGAGAGTCAGACGATTGGTCGTGAGAGAGGAAGGGGGAGCGCCTGCGTCTCCAGTTAGACGAGGTTTTTCTTCTCCTAGAGTGCACGCAGACACCAGAGGTTGCTTAGACGCACAGCCGGTGCAGAGTTAGCGCGAATCGCAGAGACGTGGTGAGGCAACGAGACCTCGTCTGCCTCTCTCTAATTAGCGTGTTATCTCGCCTTCTCTAGCCCGCTAGAGTGTGCTCAAAATTAGGAGAAGAGATCATGGCTCAGACCGCGTGAAAGATGGGAGATAGACGCGTCTAGAGCGAAAAAAAGATAGGAAAGAGAAGAAAAATGCTCGTCTTTCGGGGATCACTAAACACGCGAATTAGCACTCACATGATTATGTGCCCTTCCACCAAATGATCAGATGAGCAGTGGCGTGCTATATATAGCCACGATCTTAACATCACGCTGTTCTCTTCGCACGATCAGACTAGACTACCGTATCCCGAGGGTCTCTTCTCATGATCATAGGCTACCGTACTCGAGGGTCTCTTCTCGTCGTCATAGACTACCGTATCCTGAGGGTATCAAGTGATCCCTCTGTCATTCATGCTGATCGCTCACATGAGCAGCTTCATCACGCGAGGGATCAGAAGGGGGTTCCCTCACCCGCCTACCGTATACCCAGGCAAACAACATGTGAATCGCTGTGGGTGCATAACAGCCTGTTTCGACTGCTGACGAAACTCGGGGCGATAGGAAGGCTGGGGGTCAAGAGAGATAGCGAGAGGACGGAGGAAGGAGGAAGAGAAAACACATACATAACGAGCACGGAGATAGAGAGGGAGCGGCGGAGCGGAGATGGCCTATGACAGTTACAGTTACCGGCGGCGGCTAACTGCTTTCGACAAGGAACAAGGAACAAGAGATCGGGCGATCTCTGGCATCTGCGTGCTCTCTGTGCCGCTCTCTTAGCATGAGATGGGAGCCGAGCTAGGGGGCAGGGGGGGGGCAGCTCATGGCACAAAGGCTCATCATTACCACCGCTGGTCCCTCTCAGTGCCTATTACGAGATGAAGAGAGGGAGAGGGGGGGGGGGAGGAGGGAGACGGTTACATCCCTCTATCCACACAAAGTTCTTGAACGAACGAATTGTTGCGAGAAAGATTGAGCGAGTAGACAAGGCAAAGTTTGCGCAATCGGAGGTACTGAACTCCCTCTCTTCCTCTCCCACAACGCGGCAGAGTACAATCAACGCGTTTGTCTTGTACTTTTTGCGTTCAATCACCAGTTCAGCAACCGCGGGTGGTGGCAGGTAGGAGGGATCGCCTACATGATCTCCAACTGACCAACGCTACCGTAACCGCAATCGTGGATCAGAACCTCGCAAGCGAGATGTGTAATTAAGAAGTCGTTAGAGGCGCGAGAAAAACTGAAAGTGTCAGCCCCAACTAGGGGTAGCGCAGTTACCAGTTCGGGGGGCGCGCAAGTGTGATCGAATTTTGAGATATTCTCAGGGTCGAGGGGATGGGAATCTCGACTTCTCTCTCCGTAGACAGTGCTTTCTCGCGGCGCAGAGCACCCCAAGAGCATGTCGAATTGCGAGATTCTAGCAATGTCTCTGTGAGGGTCAGGGAGAGGTGAAACCGTTGAGAGAGAGATAGATAATAGCGCAAAAAGAGTACACGGACGGGAGTATCAGTGGGCGACCAGTAATCGCGGAGCACTGCTCAGCGAACCGATCACTTCCTTATCGCTTTCTCGCTACAATAACAGGGAGCTTCCAACCACGCTCAATAGATTGAAAATTCAATCAAAGCTCGCACAGAAAATAAACGGTTTAAGTGCGGTGAAGCAAACACGCAGTTTTCAACCAAAGAAGGATCCGCCACAATGGAGAGCTCCTGATGTCCTCGGATCTCTACCATGATTAAAGGGGGAGGGGAGGGAGAGCGCGGCAAGCGAGCGAGCGGGGGTAAAGGGTGACGAGGCAGGGCGCGCTCTGGCAGCTGATCCAACAGACCGACTCACTCGCTCACTCCCGAGATCATCTCTCCTACGACTCCATCAAATACATGACGGTAGATATCCGAAAGGGGGAAGGATGAATCCTCCTCTATTCCTGGATTGCCTCTCCGGTTGCTAGGAGATAGTAGCTTAGTGAATAAGGATGGCTTCGCACGAAATGACTCTTCATTTGTCCGTTTTCCCATGAACTTAGACGACAAGAGCAAATAAACATGAAGAGGGCAGTTTCTTACCAAGTCATTCCTAGCTTTAGAGTAAGCACAGATAGTGCAAACTTGGAAAGGAAGAGGGGGGGAAGAGAAATACACGCGTGGAACATTCGCTGCATTCCTATGCAATCATTCCTCATACACGTCGCCTATTCAAGCAAAAAGCGTTGAAAACGCCCTCTTCTCTCCCTCCAGTTAGAAGAAACGTCTAGAAACTCTCGCACATCAATCAGTAGATCAAAGAGACGAGGGTGGTAAGAGAACGTGGTGATAGGCGAGGGCGCACACGGGCAGAGCGGCGAGAGAGCACGCGATAGCGAGAGAGCCACGCTCTGTCACGCTTGAAAAGTGCATAACTGATACACGTTACACGCTGCTTGCTTCCGCCTCGCTCTTTCTCTCGCTTTCAACAACTCTGCCCTTCGCTATTCCACTAAACTGCACTTCCATCGAATCGGGAAAATGGAGATGAGCATACGGCAACGAAACACTAGCGCTACATTCAAAAATAGAACCTGTAGAGTCTAGACTGATACAGGCACTACCAGGCGCCCCCAAAGTCCTTCATTTCACATCAGCAATTATGCAATCACCCTAGAGAGACATGTTTAAGGAGATCTAGTGGGGTCGGTAATAGGTCGGCTGAGAACCGAAAAAGTACCCTTCTCCAGAATTTTAACATTAGGTTTCCACGCTGTCAAAACGTCTTCAGAGAGAATACTACGGACGGGCATTATATTTGGTTCTCATCCGCCTAGTTCCGGGGGATCATTTCCGGAGAGGCACCAAAAGAGCAAATGGAGGGGGAATCCCTCTAGTCAGACAGTCCCAGTGATTCATTCCCTGGCCCCATCCTCTCTCACGGCACCAAATCACAATACCCCTACTCAAAACACACTAGAGATCGGAAGACCAAGTGGTTTGGGAGCGCGCCCAGACAAAGAGGGAGGGGGAACCCCTGCTGGCTCGTAAACTCGTACGCACACGGGCCTACAGTCTAGACAAAGCTAACGATTAGTGTGCAATCTTATCCTATAGCATGTCGAGAGTGCCAGGCCTAAACAATACAATACAATACGGAGGAGGCCTATCAAGAGTCTAGAGATAGGTGAAAGGGAGAGAGGGGGGTGGAAGAGAGTAGGTGAGGAAGAGAGTAGGTGCAGGCTCCAACGAGAAGACGTAGAACGTCCATCCTCCTTTGGCGGTCTAGACTCTGTCATGGGAATTCCAGCAACAAAGATAAAGCACACTCAAATAACTAATTCAGAACAATGCAACGGACACACGCACACACATCAAATGCTCTTGTTACATAGACACAACAACATGAATTAAGTACACCGGAAAAAGGAGCCTACCTGTTGCTTGGAATATTTGATTAGCAAGCCTATCCCGCTAGCACCCTATGACCAACTAATCAATAATCGATCCTACAGTATTCCACCCGGCCACCGTACCTCAGATCCCTGTGAGTCAAGTCCGGGCGATTCGGCGCCCTCATAGCCAGCCTCGAGGCGCGCGCGCTCCTCCTCCTGCTCGTTAGCCATCGCCCTGCAAAGGAAGTAGTACGGTAGGAGAGAAGGGACGAGTTTTTTTATACAAAAATTATGGTAGGCTTCTATGAATCAACTTTTAAACGGGCCTGCACATTTATAATTTTACTGCTTTGATTCAATGTTTCACGCATAATATATGACCAGGACCGATCATCGCATCTCGATAAGAAGTAGCGCACTTTCTCGAGAGAAAAAATACTTTGAAAAAAAGAACCTCGCTAGTTTGGGTTCCATTTTAAAAACTAAAGGCATTCCAAATGACAATAATTGCTACTTGGAAATTTTCGCAGAAAACAAAAAGAGATCATACATTAGCCAATGGAGCTTTTAGTGATCATTTCAAAATCAGAAAATTTGCATGATGGCGGTGTACGTGCTCTCTTCGAAGAGCAAGATCACCTAGAGGATTCACCACATGCCTAGGTCAACGTTTCCCGATTCCCCAAAAAAATCAATAATCCTCACTCCGAGTAGCTCCTCTCCACGTCCTCGGCCCACGAGAAGTTCTCGCACACCTCCAGCTTCAGCCCACCGCCAGTCTCCAGCGTCGCCTACAATTACGATATTAATATTATTTAAAATGTTAATATTAAAAAAAATTGACAATGCTTTTCATCGCTGCACAGCCATTGCAGTAAAAATCGAGTTGATTCAACTGCAAATCACAATTCAGATCGAGCCCGCTACTTTACAATCACATATAAATTTTTTCAGCATCTGCACAAGTTCTCATTATACTTGCTTTCTTCAATGATTTGTGATTCTGCCGATTCGAAAATACACTCAACACGTTCCGATTTGAAAACAGCGCAAACGGTCGTACTTTTCCTAGCATCGTGACCTCACGACTAAGTTAAGGCATATTTTACAAGGAGTTATTTGATCATAGACTCATCCGCAGCAGTATCCCCTCTCTGTCCCTAAGCACGGCCCTTCAATTCTAAACGGTGCGCGATAATGTGGCGGTCACCTATTGAAAAGCTCGTATTGGGATTCCATAATCCCTTTCAACAAGGCATAGTATGACTACTGTAGATTACGGTAGAACTCACGGGTTCGATCTCGAAGTCGGCGTCGCTCCTTCCGCTGCTCTTCGAGTGCGAGTCCGTGTCCGAGAGGTCGGACGACGCTTCCGAGGAGGTCTGCAATCGATATTCATCGATTATATTTTTAATATCCAAAACAACCCGTCCATGGTATCAAAACACGTTTCGCACTGAGCTGTTCTACTGATTAAAATAGCTATATGAGAATGTTTCACTTTTGAACATTATATTTTACAACATCTAAAATAACACACCCCTTAGTTCTATCATAAAAAACAGCCCTTCCATTCAACCAAAACACGTCTAGCCAGCCATAGAGAGCCTTCACAACGGGATCACAATATCTATATCGGCACCATACAACAATTGTTGTTGTCAGCTAGCTCTACGCCCAATGCACGTCACAACATTGGGGCGGGGACAATATCGATGTTCCATGTCTACAATAACCCCCTACAGTAGCCATACCTCGTCGCGCTCCACCACGACGCACTCCTTCTTTTGCTGCTGCTGCTGCTGTGCTTCCTCCTTCTTCGTTTCCTCCGGCTTTGCGACGACTGCTGCAGGGATGGTTGCAGCAGCTGCGGCTGCTGCAGGTGCTGCAGCTAGCAGCACGGGCGCTCCCTTCTTCAATGCGACCTGACAAAGGAAGAGGAGAGGATGGAGCAGGGGAGGGATTGAGACGAACACTGATTACACCACACCCGCGGCATCACTACTTCACGCCTATCACAAGTATGACGGAAATCGAATGCACTAATATGAGGGATATTCCGTGTTCCAAATAATATAATAATAATTTCCAATCAATATCTGCTGACTACACGACACCCGTGCAATCACTGCTTCACGACTAACGCAAGTACGATGTAAATCGAAGTGCACCAATCATTGGAACTTGGCTAACGTTAAATATAAAATAACAATTCTCAATCAATATCTGTCGACTACACCTTCACTGTTTCACGACTAGCACAAGTACGACGGAAATCGAACACAGCGATCAGTCTCCTTCCCGCATTCGCAATAACAAAAATGAATATTCCCAATCAATATCTACCGACTACACCATACCCGCGACATCACTACCTCACAACAAATATACAAACACCGGAAATCGCGCACACCGATTCTGCTAGAGTGCATCGGTGATAAAAAAACAACAATCCCCAATCAAAACCAGGTAGATCAATCCCCCGCTCACCTCCTCCACATCATCATCCTCCTCCTGCTGCTGGCCATGCTGCTGCTGCGGCTGCTCCTTCTCCTCTGCCCTCTTCACGACCACTTCCTCTCCCTGCACCTCTCCAACTTGCTCCTCATCAACTCGCTGCAGCGGCGGCTGCTCTGATTCTTCCTGCAATCGAATAGGCATTGTAAATTTGTTTAGATTGTGAAACACCAATTTGCAAGTAGAATTAAGAGCAAATATAAAAAAATGCAACATTTTCGAAATGCAAATGATCTTGGCCCATCGCCGTTTCTGCGTCTCTTTTAGAATCCTAAGTCTCGCAGGTGCTTGCTCCATCTATGATGTCGATGGGAAAACAATTCAAAAAGGACATGAAATGTCAATGCCAGAAATTACTGAAATTGCAGCTAAAAGATCAAATCATTTTCAGTTAAGTTCACCTTCGCGATTTCAAATTTGTAAAGCACATGTTCACGATTATTTTCAAAACCGCCCATAATAAATATTAAAAATCTTTTTTCATACCAACCTTCGCGGCTGCTGCAGTGGTGGCAGCTGTGGCTGCAGCCTGCTGCTGCTGCTGTGCGGAGCGAGCCATCTGTAATACATGAAATTAATAGATGAACCAGAACGGTTTTTTCGACTGTAAACACAACACTAAGCTGTTACAATGTTAACAGGATTAGTTCAGTGGATGTATTAGATATTCTGCCCATTCCCGTTCCATCACTTTTTTGATCCCGTCCCAGTGACCTCTTGACTGACCCTAACGCGTTCTCCGTCCCGAATGATAAGGCGATAGGGTGGAATCGATCGGGCGTTTATCGAACGCAAACGGAGCATTCCTAGTTTAGTCGTTCGAGTTTCCTTTTCCGCGCCAAACTATCGACTAAAGACAAAATTTGGATGCACATGAGGGCGATAAGAGAATTGAAAAAATCCTACGATAGACCATGTGGAAAATAGAGATCAGAGAGGCCAGCTAGAGAAACAAAGTAATTACCCGGCTAGGTTAGAGAGCATGGACATGCGAGAGAGACAGCCCGGCTGGGTATCACCTAGTTACACGCTCACAGCCGAACCACTGCTGGCAACAAGGAAGAGAGGAAGAAAAAAGAGGGAAGACAACAAAAATCTCTTCATAAACAGCACGTTAACAATCAGCAACTCGTGTTTAGACACCGATCCCCAAATCGGCCATCAACAGAGATCAAAAGAGTACGTCTCCAGAGCCGTCGAAAACACGGTGCAGCGGGACACTATTAATTTTCCAACTTTATGTGACCACAAAAAGTAAAAAAAACAGCCCAGGTTGTGCAATATTTGGCATTTTTGACCTCTGATCATCCAGTAGCAAAGTGAAGGTTTCAGCCGTCAATGTTATTCTAATGATTTATTCATAGCTCTTCTCATTGAATGGTACCAGACCACCTTTGACGACTTTGGCCTTTTCAAACTATTCATCATTCAGACTACAGAAAAAATAGATGTTATGGCAAACTATCATCAAGCCTCTTCGTCTAACAAGTCTAACGAGCTTGAGCCTCACAAGGAACTTCTTCCTCCTTCCCCTCTCTTTCTATTCAGACAGCAACTCAGTCCTCTGGCCCCAAATGACCCACTCTCGTGAGTACCACAGTCTCGCGTCATTCTAAATGCGTTCCCGGGGACATTTATTCTGAAGCAAGCCTAAGCCTAAGTTTCGACACACGAAAACAACAGCATAATCACGAGATACTTGCACTGAACGACGTTAAATCCACCGCGAACTGGCTTGAAACACACGAGTAAATGCGATCAAAGCCGAACCAGATGCGAAATCCCCGTGCATAATTATGAACGCTCAGTGCGAAAAAGCGCACCTCAAAGCACGAGATCGGTCAGTCGGAGTCTGGTTCTCAATCAACAACGAGACGGACGGCGCGCAAAAAGACCACTGCATGAGAAACGAGGTCAACTACCCACCCGCTGATCGCCTGTTTCAAACCACCCGCATATTACCCCCTCGGAGATCTCGTCTCGCTTTCCGGCTCATTTTCTCGTTCTCTTTGGCCGGTGAAAGAGCACGCGAACACGAGAGCGCTGATCATTATAACCCCCCCCCCCCCCCCTCCACCCCTAGTATCCCTGTCAGACCTTGAGCCCCACTATCGCGCTAGACAGCCGCCTCTACGTTTCAACCATCCCGGTTAAGAGACAAAACATCTGGTCCCGAAACGAAACCGAAAGTTATTGTGAATTTCCAAATGTGCTCACATTAAATATCAAGGGTCCATTAATTTCTGGCCTCTCTTTCTTTCGCCCCAGGACCACGATAATACGCAGATAGAGCAAATAGGCAAAGGAACAAACGACCACCGTGCGCACTAACAACCGGTCAAAACAGAGGAATTTATAATCGAATACGAGAGACGAATGGCAATTAAACGCAATCAGCGCATGTTCTAATATGATCATGACGGTGCACAGAAGCATCAAGTTCAAAGCATTACCTCGGCACAACGTTTGTGATGCGATCAGACAACTTTCGCTTTTGTAGGCCTAGCGTGAGAATCAACAGACAAAACGGACCATAAAATAGTGCTCAGTGTGTATTCCATGTGAAAATCATGAGCAATCAAGAGAGAAAGTCCCGAAACTAGACTAGTAATCGAGCGCAGTTAGTCAGAAATTCAAGCGGGAGAAAAAAGAGCGATTCGTTTCGCGTGGAAAGGATAAAACGACCGCTGAGTCACGCGCAATTTGAAAGAAGAGCGAACTACGATTTCACTAGCAGCTGCGAAAAACTACAGCTACGAAAATAATATAATAATATAATTTTTGCGGTTCAGGTACAAACACGAGAACAAAGAGAAAGATAATGGCAAGCGATATATTATTGTTGCGATTCAGGAACTAACTGACAAACCTCAGACAGGGGAACTGGTATGGAAGTTTCTTACATACATTCTTGCCGCTCTAGGGAAGAAGTCATGCCATTTGAAAGAGCGCACGACGATTTCACTAGCAGCAGCGAAAATAGCAAAATAACACCGCCCTAGCAGCATCAGCTAACTACCATTTACGCAAAACGAGCATCTTTCGCAGCAAATTTCGTACAGTAAATCCCATGAGCGCAGAGCTGGCAAAATAATATTTTTAGCAACCACTTCTCGATAAACAAAGCTCGTGCAGCTACCGTACCTTCTTTGCCTTATCTTGCTTCTTCTGGTACCAAACCCAGATGGCGACGAGCGAGACGGTGCCGAGACCGGCGAGTATGGCCAGCTGCTGGTTCCTGCAGCGAGAACATGGATTATGGTAGTGGAAAAATCAATCGATAATGTACCAAACTTTGACCTAGAGATTCCGCAAGCGCTGCCGCGTGGGTGGCGCAGTGGTGTGAGGCGCCGCTCGTCATACAAGGGTCATGAGTTCGATCCCCCGCCTGGGCATACCAAGCCCTCTATCCCCCCGGGGTCTGTAAATTGGAAGTGACCTCGGTCGCGAAAGGTAACGTTCCCTAGAAGCACTTTGGACAGCAGGGTTACGTAGTCCTAGCAGTAGTCGGCCTCACCGCACTACACCACCTAGCGTAGTCGTTCACGACTGTAAAATCGCTTGACGTGGCTGCACCTTTACCTTTTACCTTTACCTTTACTATTCAAGCATACATATGGCAGAAGAGCTATTCATTCAAATATAATTCAACGCCACATCTTCCCTCTCGTCCCCCCCATTCTCCTCAATCTCTCGCACACCCTCGGAACTGAAGCCGTGCTTGTTTGATCAGCCTTTGTACTCCCTCGATTTTCTACACTCCCCAAATTGTAAGCACGACATTGGGAAACATTTCCTTATCTGGGATGGGGGATTCGAGTTTCACATCCGGCTCATGTAGGTTTCAAGTCCCTCACGCACTCACTCAAGGCATGCGCAGTCGGCGCGCGCCTAGCAACACTCTGACTGGCTGTTAGCTATTCAGGCGCATGTCACCATCCTTCTCTAGATCTTGATGCTACCAGAAGTTTAGAAACTAATTTCAAACTTAACTAAATAATTAATAGTGAAACATAAAGTCACCTGGTCACTCCAGCGACCAGCGGCGATGTGCGCGGAAACGATGACATTCCTGAAATTGAAGAAAATAAACATTTAAAATTTGAAAGTCCTCAACTTTCACATCTCTCTACCATCATGGTTCCACTGCGCATCCTTCACCAATTTGGACACCAATATTTCGCATCCCCTACACCATAGATCCCCCGTGCGCCAATATTTTGCATCCCAAGCAAATTTTCGGGATCCAGTTTTGCACATCGTTCTTTCATATGCTTTCGACTACGCATGCAAGCTTGCATCCTTCCACCAATTTTGCTCATCCATAATTTTTCCTCCATGCTCGTAAACATACTCTGCATCTCTCCAAGATCTCATTCTCTCAACAATCGCATCTCCTGCCTTATTTCCGCCGCATCCAAAAGCGAATTACTCAGAAATGCTCGCAAGCAATATCTGCGAGCATCTTCTACTACTTAATTTCGCCTCCGCATCTCATTAATGTAATGACAACTCCAGCGTTTCGCTTCATTTCCTCTTTCTTTCTTTTTGCGCAACTTCTGAATTGCATTTTCACACACTCTTTCACTCACTCTCGCCGACGAAAGGGTATGGAACCGAGATATTGAGAAAATTGAAACTCCCCTCCTCTCACTTTCTTCTTCATCGCAGCCTCCTTTCTCCTCTAATTAAACATTCCTCAAAAACGGCTGGCTAGCTCCCTCTCTCTCCCCCTCCCGCGCAGCTTCCCACTCCCCCGTCTTCGCCGCAGTTGAATGAGGCAGCCCCCCCCCCCCCTCTCGATTCACTCGTGCAAACGAGGAAGAAGAGAAGGAGCGGATGAAAGACAGATGCGGGCGGGAAAATGGATCCGAATAGAAGCCTCAAAACAACTAGAAAGAGAGACATCAAAATTTGAATAATTAACGAAAAACACAGAACGATGTGAATTGAATGAAGCAGAGTAGAAAACTCGAGGTAGATACAACAAAAACAACTAGTTACAGACTGTAAGAAAAACACAGAGAAAGGAGAGGGAGATTTAGAGACCTAAACAAAGAAAAAACAAGGAAACCCCAACAACAGTCACGTCATTTCTGGGAATCTGTAGGCGCGAAATCCTACTATGAAGACTACCAACAATATCACGGGTTTCGGATTCAATTAAATGTTCCAACACACATTTTGCGGCGCCATTTCATTTCCTGTTCCGGAATCGGCCATAGAACAGCATCAGCTGCATGGAACATTCGCGCATCATTAGGTGCACAAATCAAGAGGGGGGAACAATTTGATCAATACACCAACCACCTCCATTTTATAATTTTACATCCGATACCGTACCCACTCCAGACTAACATAATCCACTCTGCGCCTACCGTATACCCAATTACCGTACCTGATGCGATTAGTAGCACGACGAGCGATACAGCGACGGTGTGGACGCCTCTGCAAATGCACAATTCAGTTACTCAATTTACCCTCGACTTTTCAGTTTCACACATCTCATCCACGACTCCACATTTGCTTATTCGATCACGCTCGACCAATTTCGGCTGCCCTTTCTACTTATAGCCCTCTCGGGCATCCAGTTAGCGGCTTCATTGCTCTCTCTCTAAACTAACTCGACTACCCATACATCAAGTCTATCACTCAGATGCATCGTCCATGCTCGCATCATCAGCCCTTATTGCGTGTGCATACTCTACATAGCCTGTCCGTCCTCATTACTCAACGCTTCTCACTCTATTGATACTCGGCTATTTTTGTGATTCATCTAGCTGACGACGAGGACGACATCAGGCAGAAAATAAATGGGAGAACAAAGTCAAGACTCTCTATCTCATGCTCGCTGTTCCCTTCCAGTGCGCACTACTTCTCAACGATGACGTCGACTGTTGCGAACATCTGGCGCGTTGGCGCTCACCGGCCCGAAATAGCCACACCGTGTCATGAACAACAGACAATCGTGGCGATAATCTGTAGTCATTCCCCTCGGGGGTGGGTACCCAATTAGATTCTGTGTGCGCGCGCGCGTTCACCTACTCTCTACACCACCTGCTTTCAATACGACGACGTCATGCTCAAAGAAACGGGGGTGCAAAACAGTGGTTCGACTTACTCGCCTGCCCCTTCTCTTCTCCTTTCTGCGTGCATGCACAGTATCCCCACTCAATAGTCCTGGAGGAAGGAATGCCAAAACAGAGACCATCTCGGAAGGGGCCTCAATGAGCCCACTCCGGCATTAATGGGAGAGGAGCCCTTCCATAGAATACAGGCACAGTGTGATCTCCCGTTTTCACTTCTTCTCACATTCATTCACATGGAAGTGTAATTGCTCGAACAATACAATACAATACAATATTTATTCAAGCTTCAGGTGGTATGCCTGTTGAACGCTCGAACACGGGGCCCAAAATGGCCCTTACTCTCGCCCCCTCAACATCATCGCTCTTTACCGGAAATTCGGTAGTGGTCCCCGGCTCGAAAACATGCCCTTCTCTAAAAGCCGAGCTCAACAACCACCGCCAGAACTATCGTCTGCCCCGGAACTCTCCGTCAAAACAAGCGTTTTTGCGCTGCAATCCCAAACCACTACCACCACCATCATAGTCCACCCTGGACTCCTGGTCAACAACAAGCGTGTGCCCGACCAGCTAGCTCGCTAGTGCTGCTGTAGTTGCAGCCTCATCTTTGCACCGCCCTTTCCCTTCTCCCTCCATCCACTACTGTAATCCCATCCATCAGGACTTTGATCGGGCGCCCGCCCGCCTCTCTCTCTCTCTGACCATCACGTCATCCATCTCGACGAGAGGACGAAGGAGAAGTCAGCTGAGCCCTTCTCCTCCTCCTCTATCTCTCGTCCCCCCTCTCTCTCGCTTCCCCTTCCCCTCTCCCGCATTCAAGAGTGGGGGGCGGAGGAATGGAGAGACGACTCAAACAGGGAAGGGAAAGTAAATGGACATCATGCTAGAAATGGGCAGGCCGAAAAGATCCTGAATGCTCGGGTGATCTCATCGCTAACAAGCATTGCATCGAAGCGAGAAATATTTACAGGAAAAACGAAGAAGCTAATTGGCAGTTCTGTTCCTTCTTCAGAATCGAATCTCTTGCGCACAAAAAGGCTCTAGAGCCCCCCGCGTTCTGCACATGCCTTCACTTTCCGGATATCACACATCCCGGATACTGGGAGGATTCCGGATTCGGCGGGTTGAACAAAATTGGACAACGTCAGGGACGAGATTGGCCCGTCTAGGAGAATAGATGCAGTGTCGTTCATCAAATTACCCGACGTGTGTGTGTGTGTCCATTTCGCCCCGAGGGCATCCCTCCTGCCCTTCCACCCCCTTGATCAGCAGTGGAAAGAAACCGAAGCAAGGATATCCCTCTCCTCCTCCTCCTCCCTCATCATTACAAGACTTCTTCTCTTCTCTATTTTCATCTCATTGCCCTAATAGGAAAAGGGCAAGCGACGACGAGAGGCTGTCGCTGGCTCGATTAAGAGACACAGAGAAAAGAGAGAGACAGCAGCAACTAGGCTTGACTCTCTTCGTTCCGAGCACTCTCTCACCGGTGAGACTGACGAGAGAGCACGCACAATAAAGAGCCATTGCTTGCGCGGCCCATCTCTTGCTGCAACAATTGTCCTTCTAGAGGGCAAACTAACTCAAGTGTTGCCTGCCCGACATCCTCATCCAGTTACATATACGAAAGTCGAACCCTATTGCCCTCTTCGCCTCACGAAGCATACGCACAGACGCATTCCCATAAATCAGCCCCCGAAACAGCCACCTATCAACCGCAGTTTCATGGCTGCCATAAGCTCCCTATCGGTCCGACTCTCTCCATCACACATACTCTCTCGTCGGTCCGTGATCGAGAGTGGAATGGAACGAGCACGACCATTGCATCCCTCATGACTCAGGCGCATGACTCCGCACCCCACGCATCTTCCAACCGGCATTTTTACTGGATTAAATTACTCTCTCCAGACTGCACCGCAATTTACTTTCATCGCGCCTACTCATTCGAGTAAATTGAGGCAATATTCTGACGAAGAAACAATGTTTTGCGATCAATTTGCAGGGAATCCACTTTCTAAAGTTAGAATAGAGCAGGTAGTCCCTGGTACTGATCCGATACACAGATTTAAACCAACGTCAGTCATCAGGGCAAGCGGAAGGACAACTTCTGGGTAAGTGGGGAGAAAATGAAGTGGCAAAGGTCCCTCATCTAAAATCATGCGCGTGCATACCTCGGTCGATGGACGTTGGAGAGGATGGGAATATTCATTATTAATGCAGCTTGTGTGTGTAAATGAGCGAGGAGCAGGAGAAGATGGAGGATATGAGGCAAGATCCTCCTCAACTACTCACTCACAAGTGACGACGACGTCTTTTGCAGTGCCAATTAAGGGTGGTACTTTGCCCCTACTCCCCTAGGCAACCGGAGCTGATCGACGTCACCACGTCATCACGTCGAGAAATCAGTGCGCCCTTCATGCAATCCACTACCCCATTCAAGGCTTCTCGCATCGAGGCCAAATTCTGGGGTATTCGTCCCATTCCATCCCCCGCCATCTCTTTCAGGCAACGCCTTTCCTGCCCTGGGGGCTCTCTCCGGTTCCTCTCAAAACAAGCCCGAATAAATAACATCAAATGCATCAGTGGCGGCATCCATCGCGTCTGGCCACATCATCACACAGCCATAGACAGTGAAAGAGGGAGGGAGGGGGCTTAGACAGTACTAGGAAGGGCTCAACGGCAGGCGTGGAAGAGGGATTCGTGATCAGGCCACTACACAAGGGCTGCTCTCGTTCTCGAGGAAAACTGTCAAAATATTCTCAGTTCTCTGCGGTTTTCCTGAATCCCCTTTCGCGAGTTCCTAGTTCCCTCTCTCCGCCGCAAGACAAAGGATCGGGTGAGGGAGGAAGGGAATGGGAAAAGCGCACGCACGACTTGCGACGTCCCCGCGTCATGCAAAATTGCCTTCCGTCGGCCGTTCGGAGTCAATGTTCCAGAATCTCGCCGAAGACTAGTTGCTGTCCCTACTGGTATGCACACAACCAGGAAGACACTTGCAAGGCAAGGGAGAGCGAGAGCGTGAGAACATTGCTCAGCCAGCCAACAACAATGGGCAGCTACAAAGTCTCCACAATCGCATGACCGTTACAGCTCGATGTTCGGACCACGGTCTCTGCATTTCCTCAATTCCCTCGCCCGGTTAAGAGGGCATACATACAGAAGAAATCGTAGTATCGTTCAGATGCCCATCTTCATCAGCACTAGCACTTGTCACTCCTATACATATCCCGCATCTCTTCGTACAAATTAAGTCGATCTAGCGACATTTTCAGCCGCGTAGCTGTCACTTCCTTCTCCGCAGTTTCACACGCAACTTCTCGTCGCAAGGTTCGGTCGGCTATTCTGACGTGTGCATCGGACACGAGACACAAACAGCAGGGGCATGTTTCGGCGTTTCTGCGGAGGCCGAAGCATCACGTGCAACACCAGCCAGCAATTTGCCAGTTCCGGCGTCGAAAAACGTCGCGCGTTTTCGCAATTCTGATGCCATCAACACCTGACAGACCCGACGCCTGCAATTACCACGCCATCAGCAACACAGTCTCTAATTTCCGAAAGCGAGCTCAGCTACTGGTCGGATAAACAAGGTGCTTGCGCACCCGTGCTACGGCCTCAATCACGTCAGGGCCACTGCTGCCCATTTGAGTCATTCTACCACTTCACCAATTAGGCACTATCCCAATCACAACAAACCACTTGAGCCGAGACGCTGCTCCCGTGATAGCTACTCGTCTCTCCGATAGCTGAATCACTCTATCCAATTAGGCCCTGCATCCCCTTTCAGCTGGGGGGCTTCCTTCTCCAGCTGAGACACTCTCTCTCTCGCGCACTCTTACCAACAATAAAGTGAGTGGGATGAGGAGAGTCAGAACTCCAGCTGACATTATCGACTGCTGCCCACAAGTGAGCGAGTGTGCCCTTTTCCAGGCCACTTTCCGTGTCAGTGTGGGGGCTGCCAGAGGGGCCCGCTCGTTGCTCCAATTTCACCCTACACACATATCTTCTTCTAGACCCCCGTCCTCCTTCTCTTTTCGTCGTTTCTACGCGCTCTCATTGAGGCAATATTGTCTCTCCTGGATGGAAACGAGATGAGGGGGGAGAAGCGAAGACTATTCAGGCGGACGGGACGGACAGGCCCTCTGACAAGCCGCCCCGAAAAGAGAATGACGAAGAGAAGAGGGGAATCGAAAACTAGAGCCCGCGGGACCCAATTTGAATGGACACAGTCCGATGGCTTCTCTCTCTCTCCTCACATCATTCGCGTCCACCCTCCTCCCTTCTCGGAATGCGATTCGATTGCTAATTGGCCGTTGGCTACTTGCTGTGGTCGCCGGCCAACCACCCGACAACACTTCCCTCCCGCTTCGCAACAAACCAACACACTCTCTCTCTCTCTCTCTCTCTCTCGAATAGGGACCGAAGTGTTCGATTAGCGGCAAGACTGAAGCAAACTTCCTCTAAATGTGCAGCAAAGATGACGTGGGGTTGTGCAACTCTAGCCCCCTCTTCATGTTACTTCTTTGTCTACTCTCTTCCTCACTCTTCTCCAAACAAGTCCAACTCTCTTCAGACTGCTCTTCAGGCCTAGTCCCCGGGAGTGGGTATCACTTTAGAACGGGTCGTTTTAGAACTCAACGGAGGGCAAAAAATGAAATGCACCAAATTGACTTCAAGTTTTAAAATCCCCCCTCCCCCCCCTCTCACTTCAGATGACCCTCGTCCACATCTCTCCTGTGGATGGATAGACTGTCGATTTCCTCTCCTCTTTCTCTTTCCCCTTCCCTCGATTCACAGGCCTGTATTTCTCTCTGCCTGCATATCCCACTCCTACTTCTCCTCCTCCTCCTCTACGGATCTCCCACTCAACTAGGAATGCTCTGACTATCTCGCATTCTCTACCTGCGAGAGTGTGCGAAACGAGGAGAGCCGAGACCATTGCTCCACTCGACAACATATCCAGACATCGCATGGGAACGAGCGCGCTCCTTCTCAAAAACTGCTCGCTCTCACATCATGCATTCACTCATCATTATCATCATTCGGCTAGTCACGAGGACATGTGGCATATACATTACTGAGCAGTCTGCACTTACTCACAAAAACAGCTAGACATAATTTCCGGTCGGCTAGCATTGCTATACACAAGTCTCTGTGAACGGAGAGGTGTCAATCGAGAGGGGTGTGGATTGAAAGCCGGTCGACGTCAGAAGCCGAGAAGTGCGCCCTTTCAACGCGCTCCTCTGACTACTCCTAATGAGCGGGACAGAGGCCTTTTTCCTTGTTCAAACAGCCCCGCCGCGCCAATTTAGGCCCTCCAGAGCCCTCCTCCGAGAAAGGGGGGCCGAAATTCCGTCGGCCATAAAATGAGGAGGGGATTGACGGGAGGGAGGCATTCGTTCGACGCCGTCGTCAACTAAGGACGAAGGTCGAAACTCCATAAGAAGGGAATGGTATCTTGCTTTCTCTAACCTTACACCCAAGCCTAAGTAAGATCATCGTTCAAGAACGAACATATGACGATTCCGACATATCGTCGTCGATATGGCAATATGAGAGAGCGAGTCCGTCCATTGTGAGGGGGAGGGGGAGGGAGAGAGAGCAATGGGATAGAATGTGAACGCATGCCCATGAATGATGGATAGAAAGAAGCAGGCAAAGACAGAGTGGAGACATGGTAGCGGAGAAATCATAAAGGGGGGGGGGGGCATATTCAGATTCAGAATCCTTCATCAGACCTACGCCTTACACGGAACACACGCCATAAATCCGCGCAAGGAGCGAAAACTTTTCGCCGAAATGCCGTGGGAACAACAACAAGCGCACACTTTGAGCACGTGCAAAAAGCTGCATGGAATGGAACCAGCATGCCCATCTGGGGAATGATAAAATCTGAGGAGGAGCAGGGGAAAGAGGAGGGGGGGGGGCAGCAGCATTTCCGGCAGCAATCGCGTTTCCAATGCTCTATGCGCTAATTCAGTAATCTCTGCTGCGACACTTCTCTTCCCGGCAATCACTATTTTTACGCCGCCGCCATTCCACGCGCCTCTCAGATTCTATGCCGTGCTGATTGTAGGCGCTCTCAAACACGCGCGGCGCGCACGTCACAATGGAATTTCCCAGTTGGTATCGCGCGGGGATCCCACTGGGAAACTTTTACCAGAGTTGTATGGTCTCGACTCGAACGTCATTTTCTCCCATCCCGTTCGTTCTCGTTCAATTGCTCCCAGCTAATTCAGAACGAGGGAGAGAGAGATAACACATAACATGCACTCGACCAATTACCGTAGCCTCGAGGGACGGACGACGTGGGCTATTCGAACGCAGGACCGACTCTCTCAATGCCACAGACTCTCTCTTCAGTTATGCAAAGCGAAATAGTACGCAGAATCGAGAGAGTGTCAGCCCATCATTCTACGGGGGCAATACCCTTTGCGCCGGGCGATTACAGCTGCTATTCAAAGGCACTGCTCACTTAAAAAATCAGCTGCGCCCACTCGTTATCGACTCTCGTCACCTCTATCTCCAGCCCATTAAGCGCTACGATTGGGGCTACAAACTCAGTTCGCAGAACTATTGCAGAACGCCGCAACGACTAATTGCAAATTTTGTGTACAAAATTTTCTTCTGCTCGCCATAAACTCACACTTTGACGACTCTCAGTAGGAGTCTCCAGACGATTCGGATCGCGCGTCTCCACTGCGCCTCGCCGCTCTCCTCCTTCTCGCAGACGTCGTCATCGTCGAGGCTGCTCCGGCTCTCGGCGGTCCGCCGCCGCCGTCGCGGGCGGATCTCGCTGCAGTCGCAGCCGCTGCCGCGAGCGGACGCGCCCAGGCGCTCCGCTCGGGCGCGCGAGCCCGACGCGTGAGGTTGCAGTGCGGATCAGTGAAGCCCGGCAGACTGAGGCCGGACGGAGTGATGACGTCACGAGGTGTATCAAGGGGGAACGGGCAAGGAGAATACTAGAGGATTACAAAAATTCGCGGTTCTCGTCGCTGACGACTATGGAAAAGTAGGAAGGCGAGGAGGAGGGCGGAGGGGAGGAGGGAGGCGGAGCCTCCCTCTCCGCCTCCTCCCACTTCTACGTGAAGCAGGCGGAGGAGGGAAATGTATATGGAGTGGGCAAAAACGGGAGAGTGCGTAGAAAAGAGAAAAGAAGGAAGGCAGAAGAAGAAGAAAACTAGAAATGGAGAGTGAGTCCGAGGAAGAGGGCGAGGAGAAGGAGGGGGCTGAATGCGATATGCCCTCCTGACTCCCCTTCTCGCATCCTTTCAACGACTCTTTCCAGCGCCTTCGTCGTCGTTCTCCTTTTGGGCACATCTCTCTCTTCCCGATTCAGGCGCAAAAGTCGCCGTGACCTTTCAAGCGAAAGAGCGAACTTCGTGGGAAAAGGAAGCCGGGGCAGCAGAGATCCCCGTTGCTCTCCTTGCTCAAAAAGGGATTCAGCACTAGGCAACTTGTCGGTCACCCTCGTCAGTTGCGTAGGAGATTTTGTCTTGTTCCGACACGATTAAGGGCCAGGAAAACTCTTGCTACACTGTCGACTCATGGACCACGAGTCTTGCAGGGTTTGGATCAATGTGTGAAAATCTCAAATTCTCACGCAATTCTAATACTGTTTTCGCTGGTCGCACAGAATATCCGCGGACACCCGTCCGATTGCTGCCCAAGAGTGGAGTGGAAAGGGGGAGGGAGTGGAGGGGGGAATGAGATTATTGCACGAGAGCGCCGTCGCAGTGCTCATTCACTCAATTATCTCGATCGACCATTTTCATCGAAGTGAAAGAAGAAGGGAAAGCAGAACTCCGGAAATATTTTTTTCACGCAAAATTCGCAATTAGTCGCTGCGGCGCTCTGTAAGAATTATCTTACGTCTGACTATCTCAATTTCTCGTGCTCTCTCGCTTTATGTAGTCTACGAAAGTGTGCAGACGATGGGTTGAATCAAGACTCCCAGAGATTGTTACACCATCCTAATACCCACCTGCGCGCGAGATATGCTTGGGATTCTAATTCTGTACCTGGTAAATAATCGTAGTGGATATTTATACCGACCCGATCAACATCGAATTAAAGTAGTGTCGTTGCCAACGCTTTTAAGATTTCGCGAAACTCAAAGTCCACGGGTGCAAAGAATTTACAAAAAAACAGCCGGAAACCCTCACACCACCGAAACACTCTCGCGTGATTTTTGAACCTGCCCCGCACCTGCCACTCGTGTTTTTTCAATACTGAATTTAAAATTTACAATACTGAATTTAAAATTTTTAAAATTTTCAAAAAATTTAAATACCTGAATTTCTAGACGAGAGGTCGAACAGCTATCGATTGGGTGATCCTTCTGGATACGGTAACAAAAACGCCTGAAAAAATACTTATTTAAACAGTGTAAAATAATCTGACACTTTGAAACAAATAGCACTTCATGACACCGTTCGCGACTTCTTATCTCTAATCAGTCAATCGATTTGACTAGTCGCGATGCGATTTCTTGATTTCTCCAAACTCGCTATCCTTATCACAATTTGACACTCTCCCCCTCACGTATCTGAGTGACCTCCACACCCGTTGAACTAACCAGCACTTTCTCTCTCTAGCGACCACCGAGAACTAGTACTTTGCTAAATATCAGTTACTATAACGTTAGCTATGCCCGGATGCCCTTCCTGTTATAGTACATCTTTAAATTCTTATAAAATATAACGTCGATTCTTGGAAATGAGTAAAACGCAATTAGAGACCACTGAGCACTTGTGTTTGCAATGAAACCACGCGCTCAAACCGTTTGTTGTAATAGCACATAGCTAAGGATGTCGGCGAAAAAACGATATCACCAGGTATGACTCAATCAATCAATATTACCTACTGATTCCCATTGGTAGATCACAAGTAATTCCCGGGCTCACTAATCGATTCAAAGTGCAAGCGCGTATCATGATTTGATTAGAAATCGAATCCTTACCTCGTTGATTGACGGGCGACTAGCACTCGCCGTTAGCTTGACGGAGATTCAACAGATAAATCAACAACTGAAAAAAAGGCAAATTTGTCCACACAATGTTCCATGAAAACAACCACATTCTCACGAAAGATTGCTCGAGCAAAACACGCAACATTGTGCAATAAATAGCAACAGGCATGTATGCTGATATTATTACAGGTTGATGTTAGTGCGGGGTGACAGAGTGAAGAGAGAAAGGGATTGTGCCCACGGGCAAAGAGACAGGCAGACGGGTAAGAGAGCGAGAATACGTGGAAATGATCACGTCGAACTGATACCGCGACTGGAGGCACCCTCGATAAAGAAAGCAATGCCTATAAAATAAGCTTGCTAAGCGGGTTGTACATATTTGTCCTTCACGAGCAAGATCACACAGCTAGTCTGGCCCTATGGGAAAGAAGGGGCGTTCCGACCGTTCGAGAGTAGTCAATTGCGAGCCAAGGTCAAGGGTATTGGTATAGGAATGCTATGCGATCTGGTAATATTTAGATCTTATGATGAGAAAAGCCGAAAAATTCTTAGTGCTTCGTATGAAAGTACGACCTAGAGCAAATTTTCGAGAGATTAAGTGCGATCAGGCGATTTAAGCAAGGAAAAGTGATGATAGCCGAGCGGAAACGATGCCATCCGTGGCCTATCTCACCGATCTTCCTACTACACGTGAAAAATCGATAAAAGTTGCGAGATAAAACATGTAAATTAGGGAAACAAAACCAAAGTTTCACAGAATGAACGAGAAGAGAGCGCCAGAGTGGCGGGATTTGGGTCAGAGACGCAGACACTACCGTATCATTCGGTGGAGCAGATTTTTCATTTGATCTTATCAATCGCATTACCTTTTTCTTAAATATTTTATGTGTTTTATAATTTTTATTATAAAATAAAATACTTAAAAACAATTATTATTACATCTCACAAGTATTACCAATTGTTTTGAGCATAAAAGCACTGAAAAAAACTGTTTTTCGATTGGCACTCACCGGAAACGGCAGGTCAGAAACTGTTTTGCACAATCTTTGAATAACCAGAGAGATAAACAAATCCCAATCGCCAAATCTCTCTCATTCCCCTTCTCATTCCCTCCACTGACTGGTTGCTTGCCCCTGCTCGGCTTCCCGGGTAGATCACTCCATCCGAACAAGCATGTTCAACGCCACACAGACACGTGAGTGTACTCTTGAGTGGATTGCGACCGTATCATCTACAGTATGAGTCATTCTACCGTAATAACCAGTATTCCTTACCTTATGTTACCGAAACCTACCATAATCCTACCGTACCCTCTTCAGCCGGTCACGTTGTCTGCGCGCTGCCTCTCTCGGGTTCCAACGAGATCTACGGCTACATCGGGATTACGGTAGTATATGGTGGGATTACGGTATGATTACGTTAGGGATTAAGGTAGTCGCGCTGCTGGCCGCCTACGCTCTCACCATCACCATCTTTTTCTGTCTGGGCAGGAGGGTAAGACACAATTACCGTAAGCCAACCGTAAACTACAGAAATTCTACTTTACTCATCCCTCACGTTGTAAATGAGGGACTCGGCTTACTCTCTAATTTTCGCATGTTCTCTCACTGAAGAGTACTGTATCTTAGATGCATGAGGTTCGAGAGATTAACGATCTCTGAGTCAGAAAGAACTCTTTGCATGCTCTCTCACTATTCCTACCACAACCCTACTATTACGTACCGTATGCCACTGTAACCCTGCCATCCGATCACGTCATGGCACGCTTTCTGATATTAGTCTCTCTCCCCTGCTCTCTCGCTAGACATATTGCCGAAGCGTAAGCTATTTGCTGCATTGCGATAGAAGGTGGAGGTGCCCAAGAATCAGCCCTGTTTTATCCTTGTGTGCCTCCCCCTATGCTAAAGCGACTTTGCAAGTTGGATGCGCAGAAAAGAGAGACATGCAATCTTCAGCCGCTCCGAGTGAGAGTAGCTTAACTACTGCCGCAGCCACGAGCAGTTCGGCTTACGAGTTATGAAATAGTTCCTCCCCACCGGCACTGTTGACCACGAATTTCCATGCGACGTGTCTGACTCTCTCCAGTTCGCCTGCTCTCTCGCTTCTCTATTTCTCTCGTCTCTCTCCAGTTTGCCTGCTATCTCGCTCTGTCTGACCGGCGAAAGATCGCGCGTCTTACCCCATTGCACCATCGTCAGCATAGATTTCACAACGACAATGCTAGATTGCATAATCGCAGAGAGAGCCTAACATGCAAAGAACGGGAAAGCATGAAGCGTCTAACTTGGCACTATGTCGGATGAGAACTATGACGTCATGCCGCCTTTGATAGATCAAAGGCTGCGTGACGTCATAGGTCTCATCCGACATACTGCCGTCTAACGCTCTCAATTTCTCGTGCTCTCTCGCTCTCTATGCTGCGAGAGAGTGTGCGATATGAGGAGAGGATGCAGAGAAAGAGAGACAACTCTCTCACATCTCCGTACTCTCTCGCGAGTGGCTCTCGCAGCGAATGCTGCTGGCATTATGGAGCAATCGTCTGACTCGCTTCAGTTTGCACGCTCTCTCGTCTCTCTGACCGGCGAGAGAGCGTGCAAACTGAAGAGAGTCAGACCATTGCTGGCATTATGCCAACACAATGACGTGCTGTTGGGATAAGTAGAGCAGTCTCTAAAGCAATCAATTAGTAGTGCTTGACTCTCTCCTCCTCCGTGCTCCATCTCCGGCTATATCCTACAGGAGTCTAGAGGGCGCTTTGATGGCAGAATACCACTGACATTCGCTGCAAGATGAAATTGAAACAGAACATGTAAATGATAGAGAATTTCCTATTTTTTCTCTGTACTCTCTCCTCTTCCCATTCTCTCTAACCGGCCACAGTATTAAGCGCTAGGCAGTGCACGGATAAATTCGAAAAACGCACCTAATGCTAAAATTTCCTGTCATACATATCTGAATTGCCCACTCGCCTGCTCCGAAACGCACGTGGATCATTCATGTTTTAGACACACTATGAAATGTAAACGATTTTTGAGACCTAATATTGATATGTTACATCAATGCGTCATATTAAAACTCAATACAGTAAGCTGAAATTCCGTGTAAGAGCAAATTCGTTATTTTTCGAATTTGAAAACGAGCGCAAAATGAGCTTTTGAGTTGCACGGGGCATAATACTGTGCGGCTAGACGAAACGTGGCATTGAGAGAGATAGGCATTAATCGATCTATCCCCTTTCAATTCTGTCCCAACCTGCAGATCTATCTGTTCGATCAATCATCTTTACGGTGATTACGTCATCGCTAGCCAATAAACATCACAAATGACGTCATTCTTGGCAGAAGCCGCTTCGTGGCAAGGACGCATCGCGGAAAGCACACCCTGACGAGGTACGGTAATCTCGATCGACGACGATTAATAAATCGCAGAATGGTGGCACACAACACTGTTCCTGTAGCAGCCTATATATGGGCGACGTTTACCAATTTGCGCCACACCACCACACAACTCTTTTCAGCTGTCGCGACTGTCCAAGGGCTCGGACTCGAAGAAGTCGAGCAGCACGGAGAAGGAGGAGAAGAAGAAGTCGAAGAAGAAAAAGGTTGAGAAGGTAAAGATCAAAGATCAGAATCGCTACCTCTCTCTCTCAACTCTGCATACTTTCTCGTCACTCTCGCTTCTGACTCCCCCTTTCCCTTATTTTCTTGTCTGCCAGTGAGAGAGTGCGCAGAATGGAGAGAATCAGAAAAATACTTTAAAGATCAAAGATCAACACTTGTGCTCGCTCCATCTTACACACTCTCTCGCTTCCCTCGCGCCTGAACACCTTTCCTCTTGTCAGACAGAGCGAGAGAGTGCCTACGGTGGTATGCTGATATATCAAATTTTTTTCGGAAAGTTATGTTTCAGCAAATTTGATTGGAAACCGCTCTCTCGAAAAGCGGAGACTCGGAATGAAATGATAGAGAAGAGAGAAAATTGTAAAGCCCATCTCGTAAAAATCGATTGATAATGAGATTCTCTATTCCAATTTCCTTTTCATTTCACTCTCCCACAATGGATTTTCTCATTCCTCGCCGTCTTTCCCGAGTGAGCCGTTCCCAGCCAATATTTACGAAACGAGCATTTCGGAAATGCAATTACGAAATGAGTTTTTACGAAAACAATTTTCCGACTAGATTTTTTCGAAAATTTAATTTCCCAAAAAATCTGACAACAGCATACCACCGTGCCTACAATAGAGAGAGTCAGAACAACACTTTCAAGATCAAAAATCAAAGATTAACATCGATGTATTTTCAGGTGCAGTGTCGCATCTCGCAGAGCAGAAAAGTGAAGACGGAAACGGTCGATGTGAGTTTCGACTGCTGATCTTTGATCTTTAATCTCAGATGACGTCACATCTCAGGATGTCCGCTCGACCTGGGGTCCCGTGCAGCCGGAAGTGATGTGATCTTTGATCTCTGATCGGCTAATGATCGATCCTACTCGACGATGATAAAGAAGCCGAACTCAACTATGATAAAGATGCCGAACTCTCTTGTACAACTTTGCAAGAACAACATGCAAATTTGATTACAATTCCTACGTTGTGAAAAATCTACATTATTCGCTTTTGAAAATCATAACAATATAAGAGAGACTATCTGAGTGAATGGAAATTTGCTTGGCACTAGCGAATTCGAAAGCGAAATCGAATTCTTCCAAAATTGGCACACATGTAGTACTCAGTGAGTATAGTCCAGGCGTGGCTTATTTAGTGTTCTAGATCAAGCATTAAGAAATGCGCTGCACTTTAGTCCAAAAACGTAAATTTTTGAACTTTGTCATTTCGCAACCGATCCGAACGATTATTACCACTAAAAATGCAGAATATTCAAGCGATGATACATGTCAAGTGCCAGAGTAATTGAATAAAAACTCTTGAGAAAAATGCGAAAATTTGATAAATTTCACGTTCGCTGTATTTTATCAAGTTCGCATGGGAGGACCATTTTCTTTCCTTGTATTTGTAGCACTGGTTACTAATTAACTATTAACACAAAATAATTAAAATTAAAAAATAACTTTTAGAGAAAACGTCAAACAACGGTCGGCAACTTGAAATAAAACCAGTTTGTGATAACGCCGGTGGCCTACCGCACCCCAATCGAAGCTGAGGAAACATGTTCTAGAGTAATCCTACATGTAGTACTCGATGAGGCAAATCTACCATAATCAATAAAATTTCGATGCGCATCGCGCGCGAGAGAGCGCTGATGTTAAAAACCATCAAGAAATTACGGTAGCTTTTTAACATCAGCGCTCTCTCGCGCGCGATGCGCATCGAAATTTTATTGATTATGGTAGATTTGCCTCATCGAGTACTACATGTAGGATTACTCTAGAACATGTTTCTTCAGCTTCGATTGGGATACGGTAGGCCACCGAACTTATCACAAACTGGTTTTATTTCAAGTTGCCGACCGTTGTTTGTCGATTTCTCCAAAAGTTATTTTTTAATTTTAAATTTAATTATTTTAAATTTTAATTATTTTGCGTTAATAGTTAGTTAGTAACCAGTGCTACAAATACTAGGAAAGAAAATGGTCCAACTCCTCCCATGCGTACTTGATAAAATACAACGAACGTGAAATTTATCGAATTTTCGCATTTTTCTCAAGAGTTTTTATTCAATTACTATGGCACTTGACAGGTATCATCGCTTGAATATTCTCCATTTTTAGTGGTATCAATCGTTCGGATCGGTTGCGAAATTGCAAAGTTCGAAAATTGACGTTTTCGGACTAAAGTGCAGCTCATTTCTTAATGCTTGATCTAGAACACTAAATAAGCCACGCCTGGGCTATACTCACTGAGTACTACATGTATGCCAATTTTGGAAGAATTCGATTTTTCGCTAGTGCCAAGCGTCTACACAAAAATGTTCACTCACTCAGATAGTCTCTCATAAAGATGGAATGGCTTCTAAAAATTCATTTGTGTCTAAAAATAACTTTAAGATACACATCAGAGACATTTCCATGTAAACGTCTTCTCATAAACGTCACACCTTGAGCACGCAGTGCTAATACGCTCTCTGTAATTAGCATAATAATAATAACAGTAAAAATAATAACAACCTGTAACTAGCAGCTCTTGTAGGCTGTGCTAGCTTGGCCACCATGCCCTCCCAGAAGCTCCTCGGCTGGTTTAGCAAGCCGTCCCAATCGTAGGCCGTCGTTGATAGGGATCCGTCCGCAGTACAATCGACGAGTCCGCTCACGAAGAATTCGAAAATGAAATTTTGACACTTCTTCGATATTTGGCCCACCCCACCCCACCATATAATTCCTCATTTCCTCCCCATCACAGAGGGATTGTGTGACCGGAAATCAGGGAGAGATACCTAGAAATGGGTGGGGAAGGGGAGTGGGCAAAATATCGAAGAAGTGTCGACACTTTTATATGGAAACTTTGCAAATAGTCGATTGCGGTGCACTGTAAGAGTTCAGCGATGCCTGACTCGCTTAGTTCTGGGTGCTCTCTCAACTCGTGCAGAACGCCGCAACGACCTATTGCGAATTTTGCGTACAAAATGAGAGAGTAGTCCGAATTTCTATCTCGTTCTCACCGGTATCTATCAGATTCTCGCGCTGGTCTTCGATGGTTAGATGAATGGCGGACACTGCGTGTTGAGTGACCGTCGAAATGAGCTCAGTACTAAACAGACAATCGAATACTCGTAGACAATCGAATTTGTTGTTATTTTCGAAAATCACACCTCATATTTTCGTTGAGACGGCATAGGGGCTCCAGATTGATGCTCATCTTGTTGACCTTAGTCTTTCCGAGCATCTTGTTTATGAATTTGAGCTCCTCTGTGCTTCTCAGATTCTGGACTGAGACCTCCTTTACTATTGGACTGATCGCATCACTGATGTAATTAATCACAGCATCCTTTCGGTTTCTAACCGGAATGGAGATACAGACCATCTGGAATAGTGAAAAGACTAACTCGACGAGTATTCGATTTTTCGTTTAGTACTGAGTTCATTTCGACGTTCAATCAACATGCAGTATCCGCCATCTATCTAACCATCGCAGACTACTGAGAAAACACTAGGAAATCGCTCTTTTCATTTTTCGTTTTCTCTCACCGGTTACACAGGCGAAAGAACAGACCTACTGAAGATAGTAATTTCTTGCCAAGCGACCATGGCATGACATTGTCAGAACAAAGTTCAGGAGTGTAAGTTCAGCATTCTCGTTTTTTCTGAAGCAGAGATTGACTAACACTGCCTTCTTCCGGTGTAATTGAGACGATTCGACAGTGTAAATCCTTCAACGTGAGATGGAGAGGTACCGCCTTAGCTCTCATCCGAATCTCCAATGTGAAACTTGTCCGATCGCTCTGAAATATCACAAATTTAAGCATATTGGATGAATTTGGATGAGGATTTCTGCGAGGAGGTCACCAGATGCTACGAGTGGTACATTTCGCAGCGTATCAACGATCAGTGAATGAATAAATAAAGATAGGTCACCTTGTCCATTTCAGTAAAAGAGATTGAATCAAGCTGAGGGATGTTAGATTTCAAGTCTAGAAACGAATCAACCGCCTTGAAACACGCCCGGTTGACCTGGAACGGAATATTGCGTGCTTCTTGCACAGTGGGGAATATTTTAAGTACTTGGATCATTAATGTATTTTAGTATCTGTTAGTATGTTATTGTTCGAACTCTAATGCTAAAACTTTTAAACACTAATCGGATATTTAACGTACACAACAACATCAGTAACAGCGATTTGCAAGTTTTCTACATAAAAAGAGACGACAAACTGAAATGACTGACCATCCGAAGATTGCACAAGGCGTCGATTTTGTGGTCAGAAGAAGAGTCCGATATAAGGTAAGAAACGATTTCGTCCATCACCAACTGGGGCATAGTATCCAGGTTGGCTGTATATTCCATCTGATTCACGATGTCTAGGTCGGCTGCCTGCTCTATCGATGATGGTGCCTCGACCACTTTCGATTTCTTAGCACGAGATCGAACTGAGGAGTTTCTTCGTTTTCGTGCCATTTTCAGGGAAAGCGCCTGAAACCATGCAATATTGTAATTTAGTGGATACCAGGATCTATACTCTATACTCTATAAATACTCTATAGAGTATCTATATAGTATATAGTGTCTATAGAGTATCTATAGAGTGTATAGTGGATACTCTATAGAGCCGAGTAAAGAATCATTGAGGAACTAAAGGCGGGGAAACAATATTCGAAAGCTGAAAGCGAGCAAAGAATTCGGCGGCCACTCGATACAAGGACATAGCTACAAATGGACCTCAGCTAGGTGTTCCCATGCCGGCGAGAGAACGCAAGTGCAATAACTAGGTGCGAAATCAATAAAGTAGCCGATATTCGAAAATTTAACGCGTTTAAAGACAGCGGCAGAAACACATTAGACGCGACTACCATCAAGTACTCAACGGAAGCATGCCTTCCGGTTAGGCTTATTCATAATTGTTAAGATCAATATTCCACGCTCAGACATTGAGACATTACAGCGGGCAATACCCTCTGGGTAGGCTGACACGACAATTAGATGAAGATTAGAGAAAATTATCGAACGAATAAAAGGAAATTCAAGAAATGGTGTATTCAAATGCATATCCAACCGTTGATTGGCATTGGAGCGTTACTTTGGGTCACATCCACTATTTGTACACGCAATCAGAGCAAATTGATCTGGTTCGCTTCTCATGTCAAGCTTATTTTTCTGTTGGATGTTTACTCTTGTATCGATTTTTGAATATAGTTGACAAAAGTAGAGAAGCATGAATGATATGTATGGTTAATGAATTAATGTGTGATGAGAATGATAAAAGTAGCAACAATTAGCATGAAGCGAATGAGCGAGGAGTTAATTGCGCAACTTGAAGAAGGTGCTCGAAAAGAATCGATACGATGTCTCTTGAAAGATCGCTGTATACAGGAGATGCCTGCGTAACAACAACGTCACAAAGAATCATAGCAGTCAACCTTGATCGCTTTGAAATCCGAGGTTTGTTTGAGCCCAGAGAGGATGATTTCCTGTTATTTATACAATGGTAAAAACATGAGATCATAATTATACAAAAAACTCCCAACATGTTCTAAAATACTCTCGCTCTAACTCTAAATCATGACGAATGAGTGGCGTGTTCTTTCGATGCAGGCAGTTTTTCATACAATCATTAGGCCATTTTCAAAATTAGCTCATTTATGAAAAATGAAAATTTAGCTCACTTATAAGTTGGCCAACAAACCTGCAGACCATACAGTCTGTATTGATCAGCGATGATCAGTTTCTCGGTATTCGAAAACCTTTCAGAATCGATGACAAACTTCTCCGCGCTCTCTATCACAGTCTGAAATATTCGAAAATGAAATTTTTTGTACTCAAAATTCGCGATTAGTCGTTGCGGCGTTCTGTAAGAGTTGCGCAATCTCTGGCTCTCTTCATTATGCGTGCTCTCACATCGAGCAGATTGCATACAGATCGCCCAGAATGGCGAGTCATTTCCCGCGAAACCATCCCTAATCCACATCAGTCTTGAGACAAACCGAAATTTGGAATTCATCTCCGAGTTTTAGGAGATGTGGAAGTGTTTGATCTGAACGAATGATGCCATTTGAAATCAGGAGTCATAATCATAACCAATAAGCATAGTCTTACATGTAATCTTTTCGTAGGGAGGATACAGCACATTGAGCACATCGACGAACTCCTGAGTTGTCAAGGTAAAATCTGGCAAAATCAGGAAATTCACAAATATTAACTCACATTTGGATCGATATTCTTCAGTTCTACTTCATCTTTATTCTGTTCATCGAATCCGCCGAAGAACATTGCTTGGAATACGGACGAGTGCACTGCTAGAATCTGGAATATAGAGGCGTAACTTTGGCGCTATTCTCAGAATTTTGTTCCAGTAGTAAACACGGTATTCCACATGGAAGGGCTCCAAATTGGAGTGTGCACAGAGAAAGGGAAAACTTTCTCGAATTTTAGTGCTTCATGGAGCCAACTAAATGCTTTGCTCATACCTGCTTGCTGGCATGAATCTTCGCAGATATCCTCACTCCCTTGATCAGCAATTTCACATCGCTTCGAGGATCTTCCAAGTGAAAATCAATTCGATTGTAGTATCTGCGAAGAAAATGCAGGTAAAAATGTTGCTGCGATAGATATAATTACATTTTTCAATTATGATAATCATGTAGATGCTCAATGGGTATTGCACAAAAAAGTTTCCTCACTTGATTCCCTTCATGTCAGTAATTCTGAACCGAATCTCGAATGTCACTTGATCATCTCGTATGAAACCCTGAAAGGATATTGCAAGCATTGCTGTACAACATTGGTTGCGGGTTCGAGAGGAAGAGCAATCATGAATAGGGGTCATCCTAGGAGTGCTGTTAAAATAATAAATAACAATTTCTAAATCATGTTCACCCATCCGTTGCTGATGAAATCCTCCCATCGGGATGAATAAACTCGGTTGCAGGAATGCTGTTCACTGAACAGGCACGGTATATCCTAAATAGATATCACTAGGAATTGATCACGCTTGGTTAATCACTTCGTAAACGTGGTTTTCACTGTAGTCTCTGTGACAGATGATTATCACGTCGGCATTTGCAGAGATCCGAAAGTTCGTAAGTTGGTTGGCAAGGCAGTGCAGGATAACTTGTAGTCCATCTGGAGCCCGCGAGACAGAAACTTTCCTAAATGTTCATAGTGAAAGAAATTCGATTATTTTCTAACATGGAGATCGCGAGGATCATCATGATCTACCACCCAAAACCCTAAACATCCCACTACCTGAAAATATATTCAGTGTAACGGACCTCATAGCCCACTAGTTGCTGTCTATGCAAAATCCCACCACAGTACTCCTTTCACATCGACTTTGGGCGAGTAGCGTGCATCACCACCATCTCGCTTTGCCTTTAACGAGGAAAAGTTGGGAATCTCGAATATAATCGCGCCACCTAAAGGGTGGATATTTTATGCCGAAAACAACCATTCAAGTCATGCAGAGTAGTATTGAACAACTTACTTGGTTTCATCCTCTTTGACTAGGTGCCATACGCAACTTCTCGAATAGAAAGATGCTGAAATCTTTGAAGATTCGTGAAGCACCATAAATGCTATCCCTGCTATCCCTAAAAGCAATGAAAAAAATCAAGAAAATGATGATTTCATCTGACGAGGCAAAAGATGGAACAAAGGGAGGAGAGTGGCAAAAAAGAGAAAGGAATGCCATTCCTCCCTTCCTCCCTTCCCTCTGAACATTCAGACAATGAGAGAGGAATGAAAGGAAGGAAGGCACCAAAAGGAATGCTGCTAAACAAGTGGCAATGCGGTGGAAACAGCACACGCTTAGAGAAGACCAGTACGGAATTGATCAATCAATGACCCGGTGATGTTATGTTTTATCTCAATTTCCGCAGTCGTGAGCAATATTTATTAATAGACGATTAAATTACTGAACAATAGTTGTGGATTGGGAAAACATAAGATTCCTTAGCTCTCTCGTCTCCACTTGAAATTTTTTTCTTGCAATACAGATTTGTGCAATTTGAAAGTTCACGCAAGAAGATTGCTGAAATGAAATTGTTGAGCACACAATTTGTAATTATTCGTTGCAGCATACTGTACGAGTTCGCATCACAGCGTTCTGACCAACATTGTTCTATCCAGATAAGGGTAGACAAAGGGATTAATATTTTGAATTTTCCCGCGAAAACCCAAACTGAAATAGGCTGTTTAAGAGACCCGCTCGGTAAGAATCGACCACCCTGCGGACACGTTCCTCTAGCAATGAGAACTGTACTCTGCTACTTCGCTGCTAGGAGTGCCTCGGGCCCGCATTACTCAAACCGGGCCATATTATATTGTACGTTCAGTGCGCAGGTAAAAAATCGAAAAAAATGGAAAAATTATCGAAAATTCATAATTACTAAACTCTGTAACATGGGTTCAAAATTCATACGGCATTTATCTAGGTGTGCCCTGGTGATGTAAAAAAAAATTTCAGATGAAATTCAATTTGATTCTGAAATCGCTTTTGTTATTGAAAAAATCGCATTTTCCGTCTGAACAGACGTTTAATGACCCAAAGCCCTTAGCTTTTGTGCATACAGTATAGCAGGACGATGTATGTATCCATCCCTCACAATGCCCGAGTCTGGGGTGGATGCGCTTTTATGGAATATATTTTCGAACGTTTGGATGTTAGATAGTGGACCATAAAATATTCATAGTTTTGCTAAGCCGTCATGATCATAGAAATGCTTTATGCAATTTATGACTATTTCTAGGGGACAGAAAAAGATTATGATGATAAATCCTGAGTTTTGCATATTTTCAAAAAATCACTTTTTCTTCATTGATCTTTCTCTATTTTCGGTGCCTGAATCTTCCTTTTAACAAGTCAAAGCCAGAGATTTCTAACCATAACTTTCAGTTCATCTAGACGTGAATTGAAAAATCATATTGAGATGCACACAGGCAACTGCGAAATTCAGAATATTATTGCTCGAAAACGCGGGATCGAGAATTTTGATTTCATGAAAATCGTTTCTACGACTTCTTTCGAGTTCAGTAGAAACCACCATAACACCAATAACACATTATGTCGAAATAGAGTACCCAAACCCCTGAGATTTGGATTATTTCAGAGAAATATTTATTTCATCTATCGGTTGGTCCTACTATTTTCGGTGCCTCAATTTGTCGATGATAAGTCAAAGCCAGCCCATTCTAATCTTATTTTGCAGTACACTTGCACTTAATTTGGAAAAGCCTATTGCGATGCCCACAGGTAACTGCGAACTTCAACATATTCTTAATCGAATACGCGAGGTCGAGATTGTCAAATTTATGGATATCGTTGCTTACGACTTATCTCTTGTTCCGTATATCACAATATAATAGTATGGTCCACTATCTAACATCCAAACGTTCGAAAATATATTCCATAAAAGCGCATCCACCCCAGACTCGGGCATTGTGAGGGATGGATACATACATCGTCCTGCTATACTGTATGCACAAAAGCTAAGGGCTTTGGGTCATTAAACGTCTGTTCAGACGGAAAATGTGATTTTTTCAGTAACAAAAGCGATTTCAGAATCAAATTGAATTTCATCTGAAATTTTTTTCTACATCACCAGGGCACACCTAGATAAATGCCGTATGAATTTTGAACCCATGTTACAGAGTTTAGTAATTATGAATTTTCGATAATTTTTCCATATTTTTCGATTTTTTACCTGCGCACTGAACGTACAATATAATATGGCCCGGTTTGAGTAATACGGGTCCGAGGCACTCCTAGCAGCGAAGTAGCAGAGTACAGTTCTCATTGCTAGAGGAACGTGTCCGCGGGGTGGTCGAAATAGTCGAGTCTTACGGAGCGAGTCTCTTAAAAGCTCTTCGACACAGCAAGTCAACTCAGAAAAAAAGCTCATTTGCGTGGCAGAGTCACTCCCAATCATTGTCGGATCACCGAGGAGAAAAAGCGGCGATTTTAGCCGTTTTTTGGTGCCTTTTTATGCGTTACTAGTGAACTAGATCGAATTCTGAAAAACCGCTAGATAGAACTGTTCAAAAAGTGTTTACGCAACTTTATGCACAAACGCCACGTCGATAGCATTACTCTCCTAAGAGAAGTTCTCATTGGAGTGCCAAAAACAGCCAATTTTGGCTGTTTTCGACGTATTTTATCATACTGCTACCGAACCAGATGGAAATCGAAGAAACCGCTTCATAGAATTGTGCAAAAAGACTTTGCGCAATTTTGTGCACAAACTGTGTGTCGATAGCTTCACTCACCTTTGAGGAGTTCTCTTTTGAATGGGCTGATCTGATGGTTCGACACCATTTCAATGCCTTTTTATGTGTGTTTCAGTACAAACAGAAGAACCAATTTTGACGCTCGTTTGATTAGATAGCGTTTAAACTATGTTTCAGTGGCCAATAACGATCGGATTTCCAGATTTTCTCAAAATTGAGCGCACATCAAAGACTTCAAGTATGTTTCGCAATATCGATAATATATTTTGCTCAATATTTTCGAAATTGAGGGTGAATTTCGATGAACCGACTCTAAGGGACATAAATTGACACAGTGAGAGGGCGAGATCGATCCGAGAATCGCTCTGCCACGCAAATGAACTTATTTTCTGAGTTGACTTGCTGTGTTCGATATTTGAGAATCCTCTGAAACATAAAACAATGCCCCCAATTTGATCACTCTGAGCACTTTTGCGTTTCATAGTTGGAGTGAAACACAAATCAGCATTGTCAGTTCCGTTCACCGAGAGGGCGATTCTCGGATGGAGATTTTATGTTTCAGAAGGATTTCAAGTATACTGATTGCAGTTCGACTCAGCTCCCTTTCTGTCGAGTCAGAATGCTGTGCGCAAATGTCAGATGGAACGGAATGATCCTATTACAATTTAAAGGAGTGCTCCGGGGAATGCTCAACCACTACATAGTATTAAGACCCGTGCAAAAGAAAAAGCTCATTTCGTTGACAACGCAGGGTGGCGGTGGCTTGTTCGTTTATGTTTCCCTCGCTCTTCTTATTTATCCCCTCTTTCTCGGAGTAAATTCGCTACAGTTTCCCATTGAGAGCTCAGAATTTTCGTGGTGGGAATCCCTAGCATTCATTCCCCGGAGCACCCCTTTAAGACGTCAAAATTAGCGATGGAATCATTTCACTTGATCTCTTAGAGTACGCAAGATTAAAAGAGTCATCTCCCGACTTGCGAGCAATCGCCTGACTCTCTTCGGTTTGCACGCTCTCTCGCCGGTCAGAGAGACGAGAGTGCGTGCAAACTGAAGAGAGTCAGACGATTGCTCCGACTTGTCATCACTAATCAAAACATTCCAACTTACCGGGATTGATCTCATCATCGCGGCCTCGAATGGTAAGGTCGAAGGCGGGTAATTTATGCCCATTAATCGTAGAAATTAGCTCGGTGCTGAAATCAAATGTAATTTTTAAATTACTCTCTGATTTTCTCTCCCTTTGTTTGTTCTTTCGCCATTCACGAATCAATCGGAAACCAAAAACGGAAAAATACAATAAAAAAAGTAAATAAAAAAAAAGTAAATAAAAAAAAGTAAATAAAAATTACAATAAATTGTTATTACTGATCCTATTACTTATTGTTATATTTTTTGTTTTTGAAATTCATACCTCATCAGTTCTTCTAGACGGCACTGGCTATCCATATGGATGCTCATCTTTTTTATCTTAGCCTTTCCGAGAATTTTGTTTATGAATTTGAGCTCCTCGAGACTTCTCAGATTCTGTACCGAAACTTCCTTTACGACCGGACTGATCGCGTTACTGATATACTCGATCACAGCATCCTTTCGGTTTCTCACCGGAATTGAGATACAGACCATCTAAAAGAGTAAATATTAGGGTTTATGAGACCAAGACCATTTATTGTGAATACATCCCTAATCTGGAGTTCAGATTCTGGACATTCCATTGTCAGGACCAGATTACGGATTTTCGGAAATCCTCTGAATGCACAACCTGTTGAAGACGTCCTTCGTCTTCCCTTTCCCTTCTAATTGAGACGATTCGACGGTGTAAATCCTTCAATTCAAGATATACAGTATTGACTCTTCTCATTCAACTCTTACAACGCATACAGAGAGACCGCTACGAATGATCGCAAAATTTGCCTGCCAAAATATCGTCCTTACCTTTAGCGCTGGATGAAGTGACGCTGCCTTAGCACTCAGTCGAATATTCAATGTGAAACTTGTCCGATCGCTCTCAAATAGTGCAAATCAATGCATGATGGAAGCATATTGGGTTCATTTTATGTCAGAACGTCATAAGATGCGCCGAATGTTATGTATTTCGTAGAATTTGTAGAATATGATCACGGAAGCATGATACGCGTCTGCGTTTGAATAAATCAACTGTTAACCTTCTTCATTTCCGTGAAGGATATCGACTCAAACTGAGGGATGTTCGATTTCACGTATAGAAACGAATCAACTGCCTTGAAGCATGCCCTGTTCACCTGGAACGGCATGGTGTGTGATGTGCATTAGTGATGCCAAATCGGCGCGTACTCTCCTCGTTTTACACGCTCTCTCGCTCTGTCTGACCGGCGAAAGAGCGTGCGAAACGAGGAGAGCACGCGCCGATTTGGCATCACTAATGTGCATATACTAGGGATGGCTTCGCAAATAAATAACTATTCAATCACAATTCAAGTGTGATCTCGCAATATGAAAAGAACAATTTCTTAGGACATATGAAATTGAACAAAACAACAACGCTCAATAAAAAACTTGAGCATGTTGCTTTTCGAATTCTAACGCTCCATCTTGCTAGGAATACAACTGACCATTCGAAGATTACCTAAGGCCTCGAATTCGTCTTCAGCACGAGAGCCAGAGAGTAGGTAGGAAGCGATCTGGTCCATGACCAATTGAGGCATTTTATTCAGGTTTGAGTGCTCCTCTGATGGGTCGTCGAATACACTCACCTTCTTAGTACCCCTTGAAGGTTGAGCCGATGTGCTTTTCCGTTTTCGAGACATTCGCTGCGATTGAGTAATATAAAATTATGTTAATAATATTTAATATTGAAGAAATATATTATAATAATATTGAACAAAGAGTCATTGAGGGAAGGAGGCGGTAAGATGATATTCGAAAATTTAGCGCGACGAAAGGAAGAGAACTAATTACGCGCGCCTACCATCAAGTTCGACAGAAGCAAGCCTTCTGGCAAGGTTTATCCACTATTTGTGAGATCACAACTCTACGTAAAATAGCATTGATATAATCTAGAGGGTATTACACTGTAGGCTTTCTAAGAACGTTTGATATTTGAGGTTTTTGTGTATCAAATTGAAACTTTGCAAAATCACTATGGACTATATTCCACCATATTTTTATTATAGTTGATGAATAATAATTGTCGATTATGAACATTATTTATTCATTTGCATTCAATAGTTGTTCAAGCACATGATCAGCAAGTAGGAAAAAAAACAATGAGGGAATACAAAAAAATGATAAATAAAAACACCATTAATTCCTTGCTCTCTTGTTAGCATTTTAGACGCCAGGAGAATGATTTTTTATGATATGGGTTATGCCAAGACCTTGTATTTTCATCCTCGCTTACTTTAAACTGACAAATTTTCTGAGGCTTCGCGAGCTTATTGGCCATTTCCAGCCAGAACTCGTTTGGTTGCTCGAAGATATAGTTCAAATGGTAGTAGATGTTTTAAAGAGAATTCATTTGCAAGAATGACCTTATCGACCATATCGTCACTCGTGATGGTTGCCTATATTCCTTTGGAGGAATTACGGAGTATTTTAAGAGTAATCTGATATCAACAATCGAATTTATGTTGTTGAGAGCAATGTACGGTAGTTCACCGGGTCAGCGATTGCGCTGATATATAGATCGACAAAACACTCCTTATTTTGTTCTCACCGGGATCTGCTTTAGTCGCATGTTGACCGGGAAGGTCTATATGGAATTCAGCGACATTGTGCCTTCCGATCGTCGAGATGAGCTCTGCACTAAAAAATGAACATATATATAATATATGTATATATAATGTATACATATATGTAATATATATAAAAAATGGGGAGATATACGGAGATAAAAGTGAATGAAAATTTTGAATGAAATGCTTTGAATGAAAATTGACACATAAAGAGAATGAAAAAGCACTTTCTTGTTTGTCCATCATCTAAAATTTTGAGACGTACAAAAAATCAAGAAGCTCCACAATTTTTCCTATTGTAACTCATTATAGATTATAATTCTTGCAGAGCGCCGCAATGACTTTTTACACATTTTGTGTACAAAAAATTGTCGCACCTTAACTCATCGTTGATACGACAATACGAATCCAGCTTGATCGCTATAGATTGGATCTTTGTCTTTTCCATCATTTTGCTGATCAATTTCAGCTCCTCGAGGCTTCTCAGGCTACCGACGCATACATTCCGTACGACGGGGCTGATCGCTTTAGGCAAGTACTCGATAACAGCATCTTTCCTGTTTCTCACCGGAATAGTGAGACAGATAATCTGAAACTTAGGGATCATCTCTTTGGGGTTTGGACCAGATCGTCAAGTTTCTCCGCTCATTTTAAGTACATCATCATGTTTCTCGGGCATGCAACCTCTCAGTGGTGGGGAGGGATAGGAAATGGTAGCAGTGGAAGAGCAGTGGGTGATAATAAAAATGTCCTTGAAGAACCAACCCAGTTTATTCCATTCCACGTGCGCTTAATAGAGATGAGGCGCCTGCGTAATTCCTTGAGGGCTAGGTGGAATCTCACAGATTCCGCAGGCATACGAATCTCTAATGCGAAGCTTGTTCGATCAAACTGAAATAATGCACAATTGATCTATTAAAATCGTAACATCTACATTTCGTAGCATCTTATCACGTATGGTGCGCATTAGGGTTCCGGAATTGGGCGTAATTGGGCATCTTTTGAATTATTTTCGAATATGTTGCATCTGCACTATATAGTATGCATATACAGTGGACATGAAACATATCTGAAAATGATTCAAAAGATCCTAGTTTTATATCAAGTAAATTCACCTCCATTTCAGTAAACGTGATCGAATCGAGCTGAGGGAGATTCGTTCTCACGCGAAGAAACGACTCAACTGCCTTGAAGCATGCCCGGTTCACCTGGAACGGAATCGTGTGTGATGTGGACACCAGGATTGGCTTTGCAATAAATGACCACAACTGATTATTTTGTACAGAAACTTCTCAATTAGTCGTTGCGGCGCTCCGTAAGAATTCATTCTGAGCGATAGCTATTCAATACAATAGCTACAATACGATACGATACGATAGCTACAATTCAGACAATTAAGGTTGCAGTATAGTAAAACCGGCTTTGTGAGATATGAATCTCCAATTGCAGAGAAAAGTTTTCCCTCTGACTCTGCACTCTCTTGCATGTTAAAATTCCTTGATCACTAACTAATAGGGTTCTCTTATTGGAAAATTATTGCATCATTTTCAGATATGTTTCATGTACGTTATATAGTCCATATATATAGCGCACATGAAACACATTCGAAAATAATACAAAAATTTTCCAATAAGAGAACCCTACTTGCTAGTCTACGATATTTCATACATAGCCAACTCATGAAGTGCACTGCCAACGACTAATTTCGAATTTTCTGCACTAATATTGATGGTTGATGCAAACTGAAACAACTGACCATTCGAAGATCGTTCAAGTCCTCGAATTCGTCGTAAGAAGGAGAATCGGAGAGAATGCAAGCAGCGATCTTATCCATGATCAGCTGGGGCATCGTGTCCAGGTTGGCGTGGTTCTCTACCGGTGTCACTTTCAAATTTTTAGCAACCCTCACACGTTGAGTCGAGGCATTCCTTCGTTTTCTAGCCATCCTCTTCTGAAAACCTTAAAAACCATTAATAGAAACTATATTGTATACCCAGTAGACATTTACATGGACAACAATTAAAGGAGGAGTAAACTCAAAATTCAATTTTTGAAGCTATCGTATGCACTAGAGCTCCACAACGATAAGAAGCTTCGAAATTGTCACATTGATATCTTCATTCCGAACAGAGTTATAGCTAGTTGGCTGGGAGCCAGATCAGGGAAAGCTCAGGGAAGGGGGCGAGATAGCACGCAACTTGAAGAGAGTGCGTCCCTAGGTGAAACATATTCCAACCAGGCGCGCGTTTGCGTTTACTCCTCCTTTAAGAAATGAAAAGGCGAAAGGTATGACTGAAAGGTATGAAGGTATAAGGTATGAAAGGTAGAAAGGTATGAAAGAATGGAAGAGCAGTGATTAGTCCCAGGAAGAGGCGATAGGTTGGATGCATCTCTGACAAATTTATTTCGACAATTTGTAGCTTGTTGCAGCAATTTGTTGCAGCGTGCAATGATGAGAAAAATGGCTGGAGTCACGAGACTGGACAGGAAAACAAATGAGTGGCTCAGCTTGAAAGTTCCCCTACCAGATATCCGTGTGCGAGCAATGTGCAGAAAATGGAATTGGGCCAAGCGAATTGCCACTATAGTAGATGATCGGTGGGCAAGAAAAATAACAAATTGGTCGCCTCTAGATAGAACGAGACCGCCCGGTAGACCGAAGATACGATGGAGAGATGAGTTTGTCAAGGCGATTGGACCGAACTGGGAATCTAAGTGCAGAAGACACCCTGATTTATGGAAAACTTGCATCGTTCAACAGGCATACCACCTGAAGCTTGAATAAATATTGTATTGTATTGTATTGTAGCTGATTTACGGCACTCAAAATAGCACTACCCAAGGTGGACATTTTCTCGCACAAACGACACAAATGGAATGGATAATTTTTTTGCATACCAAACTAGCCCGAAACATTCCAGAGGGAAGCCGTCTGGCATGTTTGCCTCAGACAAAAAAACACAGCAAATTTGTGATCAATATTCAACAAAAAAAGAAACATTAAAGAAAAAAAGTGAACGAAACTGAAGCGAGTGCTTGAATTCAAAAGTGGAATTGGCGTCGGAGAGCTCATTAGGTCAGATCCATGATTTTTGCAAGTTGCGCGATGGAGATCTGTATAACTCGATTTCGTATGAGATCAATATTTCTGACTATACATGAATCGGAAATTATGATTTTAAAAAACATTTTAATCCAAAAAATATAATTTGATTGATATTTTCTCCACGATTCTAATTAACCTGGCTATATGGCGTAGGGCATATGAAAACAAGCTTTCCACTGTATTTCACAACTTTGCAAGAACATGAATAATATTTATTTATCGACGTTGTTTGTTGAACAATGGTACGGATATGCAAAACAGAAAACTTCCCTAGCTTTATAGCCTCTACGTGAATGATTTGTCATATAAGACGCATGATGAGCAGCTATTTGGGTTTTGACAGTCAAAGAACCGGCAATCTTTCTCAGGATGCTTGCTGGCCATTTCCTGCCAGAACTTGTTCGGTTGCCCGAAGAGATCGTTCCACTTGTAGTCAGTGACCGAAATCGAGCCACTCTCAGTGGCATCGAACAGACGGAGCAGGAAGGTTTCGGAAAAGCGAGATTTCAGAGACAGCAATTTTTTTGCACAAAAAATTCCAATTAGTAGTTCCGGCACACTGTAAGAGTTCATCAAATTCCTGGTGTAGTAGGTTGCGGAAAAGTGGATTGTTTGGATAGTTATTCCGATCCGTTGGTAGAATTGGGCTCGACAAAAAATAACAGATGCTGCGGCCTTTCTCACCACTCGGGCACTAGGCCGGATGTGAACTATGACATCATGCCGCATTTGATATATCAAAGGCTGCACGACGTCATATTATGTCACCGACCTATTGCCACCACTCGGATCTGCGAGAGTGCACGCCGAATGAAGCGGGTCAGACTTTGCATAACTCTTACAGTGCGCCGCAACGACTAATTGCAAATTTTGTGTTTACAAATTTGTTATTCTAAGTCATCCCTGATGCCCACCGGGATCTGTCTGATTCTCGCGTCTGCCGGAAACGTTTATCTGGAAGGTAGAAACGGCATGCCTTCGAATCGTCGAGATGAGCTCATCGTTGGAATGGGAAAATGTTGAATTTTCTATAGGGATGATGGAACTGCTGGTGATTCCCCGAGACGGATTAAGAATAGATTTCGAAACGGAAAAAGTTCCCCTATCTCGAAATGTCGAGAGTGGCAGGCGAGATAGCAAACATAATGAGAGAGCACTAGGTCGGATGAGAACTATGACATAATTCCGCATTTGATATCAAAGGTGCCATGCCGTCATAGTTCACAGCCGACATATTTTCACATCATCTTCCCAGGCATGCAATCCATAGGCAAGATTGATCTTTGTAATTTTCTAGTAGTTTCATATTTCGCACCTGAGCGTGTCGTCGAAACGGATCAGGGACTCAAATTTGATCCTCAGCCTTCGAATCTTCGTCGATCCGAGCATTCCGCTGATGAATTTCAGCTCCTCGATGCTTCTCAGATTCTGGACCGCTATCGTCTTTGCAGCGTGGCCGATTGATTCGGATATGCACTTGAGCACAGTATCTTTCCGGTTTCTGACCGGAATAGATAGACAGAAAAGCTGAAATAGTAAACATTAGATGTGCGCATCATTTGACCTTGTCTTCCCGTTTCCATAAGTATCCACGTGACAAACAAAAAAAACGAGAAAAAAATCTACTCAAAAGATCAGAGACCAGAGGTCCAAATGGTAGCGTTTGAAGGGCATGTTGGCAATTATACTAACCCGATCAAAGCGAAAAGGGAAGTCTTCGAGAGTAATTGAAGTGATACGACTGCGCAATTCCTTCAAGTTAAGATGGTTAATCAAGAATTTTTCTACCTCAATTACTCACCTCATTATGCGTGCAATTTCGCCGATTACACCGGTACAAGCTCGGACGGGAACTATGGCGTCATGCCGCCTTTGATGTACGAAAGTCATCATGACGTCATAGTTCTCGTTTGACCTAATGCAGTCAGACCGGCGATGTACATTGTACAACTTACAGTGCGCACGGCAAATTGCGAATTGTGGGTACTAGAATATCTTTCGAAATCCTACTCAGGAGGCCCAAGTTGGAATCAGCCCTGTTTTATCGTTGGGTGATTCCCCCTACGCCCCTACGCTATAGTGACTTTACAAGTTGAATCCAAGGCAGCACAAGTTCGATTCAGGGCTGGATCCATCTTGTAATTGACTTTAGCGTAGGGGGAGGCACCCAAGGATAAAACAGGGCTGATTTCAAGTTGTGTTCACCCAAGGCTTTTTGGCCCAGTTGGGCTTGTACTTTCAAGTATGTTTCACGTGCACTTTATGTATGCGCTATATATAGCCACGCTATCTTGAAGCTACGCTATCTACCAAAAAGCTCTACGCTATCTTGTGAGGGACCCTATGGACTATCAATAAATGTGCAGAGAAGTAGGGGTCAAAAATTGTGCCTAGGACAGCCCGGTTTTATTCGATTCTTAGGTGACACGCGTGATATAATACATATGAAACATACTTGAAAGTCGAAGCCCAACTGGGCCAAAAAACCCAATAGGGGGAACCCTAATTCCAAGTTGGGCGCCTCCACCTGAGAACCTACCTTCAATGCGGGATGAAATGACGCTGCTCGGGCAGCTATCCGAATTTCCAGTGTGAAACTTGTCCTCTCGCTCTGAAGGAATACAAATCAATGCATGATGGTAGCATATTGGGATCATTTGCTGCCAGAAAGTTATAAGATGCACCGAATGCTCCCTGAAGCAATAAAGAAGTATGTTAGAGGCAGATGAATAATGAATGGACAAAATAGAATTATGCCGAACGTTCTTCATTTTGTATGTAATGTATCAATGCGATGCATTGTCAATAAACGGTCTGTTCTTCGCCTCATCATAGTTCGGCGAGACAGCACCGAACGCAGACTCTTTCCAAGCGAATCGATCTCCTACTATCACCGTAGGGGCGCGTTTGTTTTCGAATTTTTTCAATAAAATCAAAATTAAATGCCGAGAAAGCAATACAATCGCGATAGTTTACCTTTTCCATGTCCGTGAAGGATATCGAATCAAGCGGGGGAATGTTCTATTTCACGTCGAGAAAAGCGCCAACAGCCTTGCAACACGCCCGGTTCACCTGGAACAGAATGATGCACAATAATTACCTGAGTTGTCATAAGACTTTGCTCAATCTTGCTCATTAAAGGGGTGCTCCGGGGAATGTTCAGTCACCAATAGTGACAGTGTGGATATAGTAGAGGCCACTAACCCGATCAGAAAGACGACTCTAAGGCTATTTACATACGCGTAAAGTTCATTGATAGCGCAGGGACGTGACGGATTCTTTGATGTTTCACTTGCTCCACTTCACATTAGCCTATTTCTCTGGTTAAATTCGCTACAGTTTCCCATTGAGAGCGCAGAATTTTCATAGCAGGACTCCCTAACATTCATTCCCACTCCTTTAATATGGTATTTTTGTAGATGTGGCAACTATCACCTGAGAACCCGTGTACTGTGTCGTAATGACTAATTGCAACGCGAAAATTTTCAATACAAAAAATAGTGACCAACTAACCATTCGAAGATTGCCTAAGGCCTCAAATTCGTATCGTACCTTTCATTTTCAACGGTACAATGAACGAGTTGAAACGTTTTGAAATTTTCAAAATTTTCAAGGCTCTTACGGGCTTAATAACAATTATAGAGGTACATCCTTACATTTCTGTGTTTATCACATTAAATTACGTAATATCGCGAGAAATCAAATCAAAATATGCAGTATTTCTATAAGAAATGGATAATGTACAGTGATAGAAAAGGGGGCGGAGCTTGCGATTGCCGACGATGCTAAACATAGGAAAAATTCCCATGATTTTAAAGGGCCATTTCTAATAGAAAAATATAAATATATTAGTTTAATTTATTTCGAATTAATGTAATCTCATACGAGGAACCCAGAAATGAAAGGATTTTCAGATATAGTTGCTAGGAAGCCCGTAAGAGCCTTGAAAATTTTGAAAATTTCAAAACGTTTCAACTCGTTCATTGTACCGTTGAAAATGAAAGGTACGATAGTCAGAAGGATTGTCAGTGAGAATATACGATGCGATCTTATCCATGATCAGTTGGGGCATGGTGTCCAGGTTGACGTGGTTCGCTTCCGGGGATTTCTCGACTCCCTTAGCCTTCTTAGAAATCCTAACACGTTGAGCAGAGGCATTTCTTCGTTTTCGAGCCATCCTATACAATGAATCACTGCAAAATATTGCGATTAACAAAAAAGAAGAAACAGATGTGAGATGCTTGCAGCGATTCAAATGCAACACAGTTAGGTCTATCTAAACCGACGGGAGGTTGGAAGAGCAACAACTCGGTACGAATACTCTAAAGGGCGAAAGAAACATGCCCGATGGCTCGGTCAAAACGCTACTTTTATGGTCACTATTCCACGTTGAAATTTATTGAAATATTTCAGGGAGTAGTGCCGTCTATCGCAGAATATTTACGACCACAATTATTGTAGAACAAGGAAATTATTATAAAAGAGCAAAATTCAAGAAAATTTGTATCCAAATGCGCGCTCACACCTTGATTTAGAATACGATTGGTATTGGAGCGTCTCGTTAGGTCAGATTCATACTTTTTGCAAATTTTGCGATAAATATTTTTAGCAAAATTTAATATACACCCGAGTTCGAATGAGATCAATGTTGTTTACGAGAAGACAATCGGGAGTTGTGAAACTGGAGGTTCATGGCGAAAAAAACTCGAACAGCCCTTCGCATTCCATTCGCACAGCTCCAACTTGGCTTCGCCACTTCTTATGAGAACCCGAAAATATTGAAATGATTCTATCCGAGCGCTCTTCTATCCTAATGAGCTTGAGATTCTTTTCTATATTCCCTATCCTCAAGAGAATAACTTGAGAACGACTTAGTTGATAGTTATAGATAAAACGTGAAGCCTAACCGTTTCTCCGATGAAATAGAAACGTAACAAAAGAATCGACTCTCTTTTTGCTGCGTGTTCTGTTCTTACCAAATACAATAGTTCTTTGATGCCTTAAATTTTAGAATTCTTTCTTTGAATGGGAAAGGAGCAAAACTCTTTGGTAAATTTTTGCATATTAAATTTTCAATCAGTCGTTGCGGGTCACTGCAAGGGTTCAGCAATGTCGGACTCTCATCATTATTTTCCACATCCTGCGGGCCACAGGGTAGAGATGACACGGAATGAGCAATCGTCTGACTCTCTTCAGTTTGCACGCTCTCTCGTCTCTCTGACCGGCGAGAGAGCGTGCAAACTGAAGAGAGTCAGACCATTGCTCCACAGAATGAATGCATCTTAGGAAGTGCCAACTTTCGGACAGTCAGTGACTCCCAAGTCGAAATAAAAGCTAACAATAGTAGATTGTATCCGTAAACGGCAGTAAACTTTCTCATGCACTCGTTACTTTCCAGGCAGTGGTTTCCACGCTTGGACAAGGACGGTTTGGATTCTGTAACTTAAATACATTCATTAACCAATCATTGATCACAAACTGACGTCACGTCGGTCTTTTTGAACACTTTGAGCTGCAGTTCTCTTTTGAGATGAGGAACGGGGAAGTTCATTGCGATGTCCTAGATGGTAAAGGTTTGTATTCACAAGATCACCAAAACCGGCGGCGCATTTAATTTTTCGAGCGATACAACACTCAGCCTATCATACAACCTCACTGAATCTCTACTTGCGGGAGGAGAGCATAGATGATAGCCAAGGGATTTTGATGCATTAAATTTTTTATAAATGTAATTTTGATTTTTTAAACAATCTTTATTTCACGCATTTAATAATTATAGTTGTCAAGTTGAATTGTCTTGCAAAATGCAGTTCATTCACGATGTTTCGAAAGGCATATCAGCGAGTGAAATCTTCAGCCAGTGAAATGTTTTGTCATAGGCAAAGTCCGCGGAGCTGATAACGCTTTTGCACTCTCTATAATTAGCAGCAAATTATTAATAATAATAAAAGTAATAATAAATAATAATACAATAATAATAATAATATTAACCTGTATCTAGCAAGTCTCGGATGCTGCGTGAGTTTGTCCGCCATGCCTTGCCAGAAAGTTCGCGGCTGATCGAAAAGATTGCTCGTCTTTTCTGCAGTTGAACAGATGGTGCCGTTCTCCGTGCAATCGACGAGTCCTCGCATGAAGGTTTCGAAAATGAAAATGTTGTACACAAAATTTGCAATTAGTCGTTGCGGCGCACTGTAAGGGTTAAATGGGTGCTCCGGGGAATGTCCAGTCACTCATAGTGACAGTATTGATATTGTAGTGGCCACTAACCCGATCAGAAATCACTTTATCCGAAGTTCCACAGAGGCCTCTGATGCGATTTACATACTCGCAAAGTTCATTGATAGTGCAGGGTCGTTACTGATTCTTTTATGTTTCACTCACTCGACTTATGTTTCATCTCGTTCTCGGGGTAAATTCACTACAGTTTCCCATTGACAGCGCAGAATTTTCGTGTTGGGACTCCCAAACATTCATTCCCCGGAGCACTCCTTTAAACTATTTTTGACTCACTTATATCTACGTCTCTCATCGCAAACTGTAGTCAAAATTCTCACCAGGATTTATCTGATCTAGTTGGCCTCGTATGAACGTTAGATAAATGAGTTCTACTGCATGCTGTTTGACCGTCGAAATTAGTTCTTTTCTGAAATCAAAGCACATTTTTTTCATAAATTGTCTCCCGCTCCCCTTCTTGTTGTCTGATTAGAAAAACACAACATATGAAAAGACCGCTTACTAATACTACTGGTTAACCAGGGGCTAGGCTAAGCTCTAACTAGTTAAAAACTGGCTAACAACTGATTAACTAGTTGCCTGACCAGTGGGTGGGGCAACCAGAAAGCAAACTCTAATTCACACCTGATCGATTCGTTGAGATGGAGCAGGGAATTCGCACTGATGCTCATCTTTTTGGCCTTAGTATTTACGAGCATCTTGCTTATGAATTTCAGGTCCTCGATGTTTCTCAGAAAATGTATAAACACTGCTTTTGTGACGGGACTGATCGCTTGGCAGATGTATTTGATCACATCGTCCTTTCTGTTTCTCACCGGAATTGAGATACGGACCATATGAAATTGTAAGTATCAGTGGTAAAGAACACGTATTCCATCTGAAAGCACAAACTGACTAACACGGCCTTCTTCACGTTTAATCGAGGCGATCCGACAGCGTAAATCCTTCAGTGCGGGATGAAGTGGTGCAGCCAGGACACTCAGCCGAATTTCCAATGTGAAACTTGTCCGATCGCTCTGATATAATACACATTTATAAATGATGGAGGAATCTGGGTATGTGAGAATGATAAGATTTTTTCCTATGATCACTGAGAAACAATGCGCGTTTCCTTTTTAATGAATCAATGTAGTTTACCTGTTCCATTCCAGTAAAAGAAATTGAATCAAGCTGAGGGATGTTCGATTTCGAGCCTAGGAACGCTTCAACCGCCTTGAAACACGCCCGGTTCACCTGGAAACGGAATTATGCGTGATCATTATATAATGTATATAATGATAAGAGTTATATAATGATAAGACACAATATATAATGATAAGAGTTAGAGAACTCTTGCAGTACGCCGCAACGACTATTTGCAAGTTTTCTATATAAAAGGAGATAGCAAAAATAAAATAACTGACCATTCGAAGATTGCTCAAAGCCTCGAATTCGTAGTCAGAAGGAGAATCAGAGAGAATGCAAGCAGCGATCTTGTCCATGATCAGCTGGGGCATCGTGTCCAGGTTGGTTGCCTCTTCGAGTTGAGCCATTGAGTCCATATTGGTGCTCACTTTTGATAGCACCTCGACTACGTTCGCTTTCTTAGCAATGTTCGCAGGTTTGGCCGAGGACCTTCGTTTTCGAGCCATCCTCTGCAATTTAAACCTTTATAAAAAATTAAAAAGTTGTCACTTACAAAAAAATCATGAAAAATCATTGATGAATAGAGAAAATAATATTTGTTGGAAATGCGACAAAAGAGCAGGGATAAGTCAGACGCTTGCATAATTTTAAATGGAGAAGGATAGCTCTACCTAAGCCGGCGGGGGGGGGTCGAAGAGCGAGAAACAGGTTTGATCGCACATATCAATCGAGCAACAGGGAAACATTCCGGTGAAGGCCATTGGGGGCTATCACAGAACATTTAAGATAAACATTCAATGAAGATTAACGAGGTAAATTGAACGAAACTCAAGGAAGTGTTTGTATTCAAACGCAGAATTGGCGGCGGAGCGTCTCTTCGGGTCAAATTTATGATTTTTTGGAAATATTTTTATTAGTATTTATTGTACACGAGGGTTTGAATAAGATCGGTTCTGCTTATGATTAGAATAAAATTTGGGAAATTTGAAATAGTCTACAGTCTTTTTCAGTCTTTACAATCCATTCGCACAGCTCCAACTAGGCTTCGCCACCTCTTGCGAGATCCTGAAAGTATTGAAATGATGATATACCTATGAGCCCGGCTTGAGATTATATTTTTTTACCTTTTTTTCTCAAGATAACTTGCGAACGATTGCTTTGACAGTTATAGAGGAAACGTGAAGCCTACCCGAAACTTCGATCAAAGAGAGAAGAAACTAGAAACGTCATTATATTCGTCTCCCTTCTTTCTGCGTGCTCTGTTCTTACCAAACTATGCATACTTTCGGGCAAACAGTTAGTTGATACCATACACTTTAGGTCGAAACAAATGAGAAACCAGCTCACAATAGTGGATTGTATCCGTAAATGGCAGTAAACATTTGAATGCACTCGTTCCTCTCTAGGTAGTGGTTCCCGCGCTTGGACAAGCCCGGTTTGGCACCATTTCTGTAATTTCAGCATACTGTAACCACGCATCGATCACAAACTGACGTCACGTCGGTCTTCTTGACCACTTTGAGAGGCGGTTTCCTCGTGAGGTGGGACACGAGGAAGTTCATTGCGATGTCCTAAATTAGATCTGACTCTCTTCGGTTTGCGCGCTCTCTCGCCGGTCAGAGAGACGAGAGAGCGTGCAAACTGAAGAGAGTCGGACGATTGCTCCCTCAATCAGATCAGGCAACTTCATCGCAAGACATTTTGTGCAGAAATTTTCGAATTTGTAGCTGCGGCGCACTGCTTGAGTTCTCCAATCCTCATCATTTTCAACTTATTGATAACATACGCATTTGTGATGCCAAATCGGTGCGCGCTCTCCTCGTTTCACACGCTCTCTCACCGGTCAGACAGAGCGAGAGAGCATGGAAAAGAGGAGAGCGCGCGCCGTTTTGCCATCACTAATGCAAATAATCCCCCCCCACTAACAGAGAAAGAGGGTGCAAATGAAGAGAACAAGCCCTCTTGCCACCTAAAACGCACCTCGCAGTTCCGATGCTTCTCAACGAATTCGAGGATGGCTGGATGCTGATTGTACGTGTACTCGAAGAGGAATTCCTGCATGTTTTAGGAAAAATTTATTAAACTAATATCGATATTAATCGTTACCATTTTGAATTTTTTTATGTCCAATACTTCAACAGCGCACTACAATATGCATTTCCCCTCGTATTGACAGAGTGGTGAAACTCATTCTGGTAAATCAAAATATAGCCGGAACGATGCCAATATGATCACCCGGAACGAGTGTCGTGCTACACTTTCACATTCGTATAATCAATTAGGCTCCTTAAGCCAACTTTTTTTTCCTAAGGATTTCCTAAGGAGCCTTAAGATAAGGTACCTTGTGCAAAAACGCGAACGACGTGAGAATCATGCTGTGCTCGCATGTCCCACTCAGTCCATACGAACCACTGCCATCCTTGAAGCGGTGATGCCTGAAAAAGGGGATGATGACCAATGATCTATCTTCATTTTCTAGCCATTCATTTCTGACGAAATCGCGCTTTTTTCGTTCATCATATCATTTGATTTCTTGTTGTATGTATGCTTCAATATGCTCTCATAGGTCTTTGTCCCACCCAACCATTTCGGTCGGGAAAAATCCGCTTTATTTGAACTAAAGGATAACGGGTTGTTTCTCTCTCAACACTACTCTGTTTTTCATCAATCGAGTGATCATCTAACTGTTTCGGCATGTTATCTCGTGCTATTTTTACTGTACCTCTCCGGATATCCGACCACCCTGTCCCGGTGTTCCCTCCACATTCTGAAGCCGAAGATAAGCTCAGGCTGGCCCAAGTCCATGTCATCATCGATGGAGACAACTGCCTGTAGGGAATTGCATAACTCTATTCAGATCCCGTGCATTCAGATATCTTTTCCTGGTTGTCAATAACGCGTGAACATGTTATTTCCCCTTCCAGAAAGCGTGATAGTCGACCCTGATGAACAGAACAGAAAGTCCGCTGCGAACCTCGGTTTCGATATTGTCATAGGGTAGGAATCGACTGTTCAGGTTGTTCCGCTCGGAGAGCACGAATCTGAAGTTTCGTCGTTTTTTTCTCGAAAATGCGTACTAATGTTTAACACTCCAATATTCACATTGTTTCATGAAATATTAGGCACCGTGAGATTATGTTTATTTTTTGCGAGGAATTCAGAAGAAAACTGCCAATTTTGGTCACAATCGCTCATATCGAGAGTGTGAAACTCAACAATGCAGACTTTACATTATCTTTGTTCTCGGCCGGCTTAGCCCTGGATCAGTTGAGTCTCGCTATCTCATTATGAACGACTGCGTTCAAATCTTGCAGTCATCGTTTGCCTTCTTGTAATCAAAGAATAAATACCTACAACTCTCTAATCGATCATGAAGAAAGTAGGGAAGCCCAGCTATCCCTACCTAGTAGGGATAGCTTCGCTAGAAATTATCTCTTCTATCTAGAAATTAAAAATTTAAATTTAAAAATTAAAATTATATAAATTATCTGCGTGCTCTTTCGTTGGCCAAACGTGTGACAGATGACGGACAAAGTAAGAGAGTGATTTCTTACTAACATGTATGCCATTCCTGTCATTCATAAGAAAAAAAAGACTCACTCAACAGGCACGTGAATCTGCGGCCAGGTACCATTCGGCATCCGAATCAGGTTGTTCCAGATAATTATAACCTGACAATATCACAGATGAATGATCATCGACTGATAAACTACTCCACTCACGAGAGGACTGTGATGTTCGAAAAAACACTAATTCGAGAATAGACGTGGCCAAAAACAGTTGAAATCACATGAGCGTCAGCCCAGTCATGAATTGGTAACGCAACAGTACAATGCCTGATTGAATACCTTGTTGAGATAGGGGCAGTCTCTCAGCTTCTCTATTATCAGCTTCACGTCCTCGTCACGGTCGTATGTCAGGATCATAACTGAAATTGATACTTCGAAATGAAAAACAAAAATAACAACAACAACAAAAAAACAAAACTACAACAATAACAATAATAACAACCTGTGAACTGCTCGGCATCTCTCGTTAGGCCCAACTTCTTTACGGTTGCTCCAGCTTCGAGGTTCTCCTAAACCATATAAAGATGGAAAGGAAGTAAGGAGATTATGTTTTTATTCCGCAGATACGACACTCTCACTGTAAAATTTTTACGCAATCGTTAATAATGAGAGTGTGAAACTCAACATTGCGGACTATCCATTTGACTACTTTCCTAATTTAGAATTTTCTTTTATTTGGAACTCGGAACCGATCCCGTAAGCGTGCTTCGGTTGTTAGACAAAGCGAGACAGCGTGGAGAATAGAGAGACATACAGTCAGACCTGCGTGCCCTCGTAGAACGGCGCATCGCCAGGCATCATGGGCACGTCGTGCATTATTCTAGGAGTGTAGGTCAAGTCCCTCCCACTGTTCCACCGTGCACTCGAGTACTGCATAAATGATTATATTCTATTTATTTTAGGGTGATTGTATAAGATATAAACTGTTTTTCACAAATCCATTTGGGAACCGAGAGATAACATAACAAATGATTGTAATTCCTTTATTCTCTTGGTTCTCAAAAGCAGGTTGTGAAAAAGTACTTCCAACTCATAGCAACACCGATTTTAGCATTATAAAATTCAAAATAAGCAAAAGATCTGGGCCGAACCGGGATTCGAACCCGGGACCTCTCGCACCCGAAGCGAGAATCATACCCCTAGACCATCCGGCCACTGAGATGTGCGTTGTTTGTGCAATCTCGAGCGTGCTGACAAACTTTCTCACTTCTCAATCTCTTTCCTTTTCTGCTTCTTTTTGCCAAACACGATGACTAATGTCTCCCCATTCTCACATCATTCTGCTCGATAAGATGGAGGGAGAGGGAGAGGGAGAGGGAAACGCTGTTCCTCTCTAGCTGATAACATTATGAACAGGCTACATTTTCAAAATAACGTTTCTGGCTCAATCGATGTTCCAAATCGTACCATTCTTGATGTCGTGATATTCTGTGCTCCAAATTTCGATTTAATTCTGGCTGCCTTGAATGTTCTATTTTTGAAGACGTCATTAGGAGTGATGGCATGACTGGGAACCTGCACATGAAATCGATTTGTTTTCTTATGTTCTCTCATAGGTCACGAAGGCAAGTGAAATACCCTGATCTATTATATTTGATTTTATTACCAACTTCCGGATGCATTGGAAGTCCAGTCTGTATTCGCTTTGCTAGCGCTGCTACGAGGGACTTGGATAGAGCTGAAAGATAGATTATCTACCTTGTCATCTCCTGCCTTATTCTAGCATTTGGAATGAAGTGAGCCCGATTTGATCCTCTCCCGGATCACTATCACAAGATTATACATTACTCCTCTCACAACCCTGACGCTACCACACCCACTCACCCTCAGCATCATCGATCCTCGCCAGCACGACCCTTCCTCTCCTCCTCAGTTCCATCACCTCCTCCTTGAATATTCCTTCCAGCAACTTAGGGATGACCTCGATCATTGAAAGGGGAAAGCGGAGCGACGCCTGTCTCCAGTCAAGATAGTCTGAGAGAGGGATTGGTTAGAAGCCCAGAGAAAGAACGGTATTGGTCGCAAATGAAAGCCACTACAAACTGCTTCGTACGACGGAATCTTTTGATTATATGTTGCTTCGCAATACATGCTATGGCACATATTTCATGTTTAAAAATTGTCTCACCAATTTCGATACTTTTTGTTTTGTAATCGGAAATATTTTTATAATTACTTCACTAAGAAGAGAGGCTCACCTTGAAACGGCAGTGGCTGGCTGGGCGACAGCACGACCGGTACGCATCCTGCGCGGAGTGACGACAGCAGCCGTGCATGGAAGGAAAGAGAGGGCGGGAGGAGGCAGAAGGAGATGGAGAGGAGAGAGGATACTGAAAAAAAATCTCGAGTTACGAATTCGTTTCATCGTTTCATTTTGTTCTGAAAAATTGCATGATTCCGACGCACTGCAAGATGATCATCCAATTTCTTTGATTCGATCGTTATTTATCCGAGTTCGAAAATTCACTCCCATGTGTTCCGGATAAAGAACATGGATGAAATTTCGCCATAGAACATTCTCAGAATCTTATAATGACAAGGAGATGAAAGGAACTAACAGCAGTCTCCAACGGCGCATTCGAATCGAGGTATTTGAATTGATGGAGTGTCGTCGATGGAATCGACTACGAGTGAGGCGTGCATCTGAAAAAATCTCATTATCCAATGCTGTTACACTCAACGACTTTGTTCATTCATTCATTCATTCATTCATTCATTCATTCATTTATTGTTGCTTCATGAATTCAGTCCTGGTATGATGAATAAACTCGTGAAATGTGCTGAATTCGCAGTTAATTCCTTTATGATTTCATAATCGCTACGGTGAAGAGACGAGAGTTCACAATTCAAATTATCATCTCTTCATTTCCCGTTCTCTACAGAATGAAGAATGGTGGCCCGAAACACGACCACTAGATGAAAGCGCTATCAGGCTCGGCCTCTAATTAGCCTCTCATCCGCTGAAGCAGGTGGGCGGAGATAGAGATTAGTAAGGGAGAAATGAGAGGGTAGAGAGCCCCTTATTATCATCCCCTATCCCCTCTGATGTTAGCCAGGAAGGGAAGGAGAAGTGCGCATTCTCGAGATTCGAGACTTTATCTTTTTTCATTGTTGATTTCAAAGTATATTGATATTTTTCCTTAACTTCGCATCCTCTTCGCATCCTCTTCCCCCGAAACTCCACACCTTTGCTAGCCTTACCCCAATGAATAATAAATTTATTGAGTTTCAGAACTCCACATGCTCTCATAGACTCATGAAATATATTTACTAAACTCTAGATTTATATTTTCCCTCAACTTTCCTTCACCTCCCTCTCCATGTCCCAAACCCAATGAATGAATATCATTTCAGTCCTCTACACGCTCTCATCGTCGTCCACCGTTACATCGTGGACTAATCATGTACAACGAAGAATAAAAAGAGGTTAAACGCAAACTAACTTTTTGTTTATTTTTCGAAACCTACATCTATATATAGATATATCTGTAACGATACATTTCAGTGCTGACCTTCCCTCTCATCAACCTCAAGTGGACTTCGAGATGCCATCAGCAACAACAGAAAGAAGACATGCTGCTCCATTCGGTAGAGTTCGTAATTCGAGTAATTCTCTCACTCGAATTACGAACACTGTGGTGTAATCAAGGTAGGATATGTAAAAAAAAACCTTATAGGAAAAAAGAGCCGACTTGGCAAACCGAAAATGTTTCATGTGCCTTTGTTTAGCTTGAAGAATACCAAGACTAGCGTAACTTGCAATCTTGCTGATTCCGTTTTTTTACCCAGACAAGTGAACTTTTGACTTCCCAATTGATTATTGCAGTAAACGACGACGTTTCTCCTCGGGGAGTATTCGAAGTTTCCCCAGTCATTAACATCATCGTCGATGGTCAATTTCTTATTGTATTTTTGTGTTCGATAAACTCGCCCTACTATGTGGTTCGGCAACACAAATCATGTGGTTGTGAGCTGTGGAGAGATCTTACTGTCTACGCTATTTTGCGGAGCGCAGTTTGTGAAGAATATGGCCCCATCCTCAAGTGAGCATGACTGACTGTGATAAATCGAGTAATGGTCTGACTCTCTCCAAATTGCATGCTCTCTCGCTGTCTATAACCGATGAGAGTGTGTGCTATATGAGGAGAGTCAGAACATTGCTCGATATTATATTCTAGCCTAGGGAAGGGGAGCGCGTCCAGCAAGGATTGGATGGCTTGGAAAGAATTACTCTCTTCATTATATATTCTGATTTAAGATAACACGCATAAGGAAGAGTAAAGTTATTGTCAGCCCTACGTAGATGAAGCTCCGAGTTGTATTTCCGGGATCATTTCACATTTCCTTGTGATTTCACAATTTCGTTTCTTTGAAATGTGACTGGGATAGAGTGCTATCGGGCGCTGCCTCTAATTGGCCTCTCATCCTCTCAAGCGAGCAATCGTCTGACTCTCTTCAGTTTGCACTCGCTTTCGTCTCTCTGACCGGCGAGAGAGCGTGCAAACTGAAGAGAGTCAGTCCATTGCTCTCTGAAGCAGGTGGGCGGAGATAGCGATTAGTAAGGGGGGAAATGAGGGGATAGGCAGCACCCCCCTCTCTTATTATCGCCCCCCTTCTCCCCTATCTGCGGTAGCCAGGGAAGGAAGGAGAAGTGTACATTCACTCACTCGAATTCTTCCCTTCCGCTATTCCGTTATCTATTTTCCTAAACTGCGCATTCGTTCCCGCTTTCCTTGCCGTTTTCCCCAAATGCCGTATGAGAACTATGTAGGTCGTCAATCGCCTTCAATATCCGACCACTCTTAGCTTTACTTGACGTTACTCGATGAATGAGTGAGTTGCAGATCTCTAAACGTTCTCATCGTCGTCCGTCGTTGCATCGTGGACTAACGTCTGACTCTCTTCAGTTTGCACGCTCTCTCGTCTCTCTGGCCGGCGAGAGTGGGTGTAAACTGTATCATAAAACGAAGAATAAAATGAGGTGCGAATATGGCAACTTTTTAATTACTTTTAAAAAAACATTGCTATCGGTAGCGATACATCGAGAGTTATTCGCTCGACTCTATTACTGTATTGCCTCGAGACTAGGGTTCCGGAATTGGGCGTAATTGGGCATATTTTGGATCATTTTCAGATATGTTTCATGTACAACCATATACATATATAGCGCACATGAAACATAGCCGAGAATCATACAAAAGATGCCCAATTACGCCCAATTCCGGAACCCTACTCAAGACACCATTGCTGTCAGCGCTAATCCCCGTAGCATATCCCAGCTAGAGCAATGGTCTGACTCTCTTCAGTTTGCACGCTCTGTTGCCGGTCAGAGAGACGAGAGAGCGTGCAAACTGAAGAGAGTCAGACGATTGCTCCCTAGCTATGTGCATGCGTATTCACTCGATATAACACGTAACGATACATAATCATTTCAGTGCTGAACTTCACTCATCAATCTCAAGTTATCGTCAGTCTTTCAGCTGCAGCTGGTCGAGAACATGCTGCTCCATACGGTAGAGTTCGTTATTTGGGCAATTGACTCACCCATATTACGAACTCTACAGCGTAGTAGTCAAGGTAAGCTTTGTAGATAGCTTGCATAAGAGAACCAACCCGAAAAGTGTTCTACTTCCCGCTAAACCGCATCGGACGTATAGTAGATAGGATAGAATCGTTTCTGACGGTCAAATAGAGTACCACTAATTCGTCGGATGAGAACTATGACGTCATACCGCCTTTGATATGATATATCAAAGGCGGCATGACGTCGCAGTGAAACGAATCCCACGCGCCTACTGAAGTGTTCTCAATTGATTATTGCAGCAGAAGAAGAGCTCATCGCCTATACCGGACTCGGCGTCGACCACGTAACAACAGCAACGATGATCTCAAGACTTCTTGTATTTTTATTGTTTGATAAACTCGCCCAATTATGTGGTTCGGCAACATATATACTTGATGCGTTTTGATCTTGTGAAAGAACTAATAGATTTTTACGGCCTTCTGAATAGGACAAATTCTGAAGGAGGGAAATTGCCAAGAGACCGCAGTAGAGTTTGCGAGTCGATACCTTGTTTTCTCCGGTCTAAAGTGTACACCAGAAGATGCAGAAAACCACCCGCATTTCTAACTCCGGATCATAGACTGAACCCACTTTGCCCTCTATAGGCTCCCCTCAGAATCGTCTCGAAGCGTTGAATGATTCATGCCAATAAGAGTCAGCCACGAGAGTCTTGCTCATCTCATTTCAAACACTTTGGTTAGAAGAGAAGAGAGAGTACGCAAAACTGAGAGAGTTAGAAGAGTGCTCAGTGAAGGAGAGGGTTGATAAGAGATCGCAGGCCAATTTGAGTTTCGTACAAAACATTTCTCGAGGGCGTTGAATGCTCAACCGATGATTGAAGCCCTCATGAGTCAGTCACAAGATCCACCTGACATACGAGAGATCAAACGAATAAGAGGCTACTCTTCTCTTTCTAGCCCTTTCGCTGGCTAGATTTAGCAAGAGATTGCGTAAGACTCGGAGAGCCAGGTGAGTTTCCAGTAGTGATGCCAAATCGGCGCGCGCTCTCTTCGTTTCACACGCTCTCTCGCTCTGTCTGACCAGCGAGAGAGCGTGTGAAATGAGGAGAATGCGCGCCGATTTAGCATCACTAGTTTCCAGTGAAGGGAAGAGCAGATAACCACTCAAGAGTCGGTCGCGAGAGTCTTACTCTTCCCATTTCAAACGCTTTCGCCGGTCAGTTTGAGCGAGAGAGTATTCGAAACTGAGAGAGAGAGGCAGGTGAGTGGAGGAGAGGGCAGGTAATCACCCGTGAGTATCGGATGAGATCCCCCAGGTAATTAGAGGGCACGTACAAATGCCGAAAGAAGAGGTAGATCATCCTAAAGACTGCATGATCTACATACTTTGACCGTTAAATAGTTCCCTCAAAGAGTCACAAGAACAATATATGAGGCGAGAGATTGTATGGACTCTTTGCGGACCTTTTGTTGGCTATATTGGGCAAGAGATTATACACGACTCAGAGAGTCAGATGAGTGTTCAGTAAAGGATAGGGTAGATAATCACCCGGGAGTAGCTCAAGAGATCACTCCATGGCAATTAGAGGGCAGGAGCTGCACTCTAATTCTCCCTGCCCGCCCTTTAGTTGAGCTCAAATGCACGAAGACGGAAGAGTACGAATTAGGGTTCGATAAAGGGACCTTCGTCTCTTCAAACACAAGACAGGCCGGGTGGCGAGAAAGTGCTCTGAATGAAGAGAGCATGGTATCGTTTCTCGAACGCTAGTACGAATCTCACTCTTTAATGACTGTAGCGATGTTTTGCTTGTTCAGAGTTCCACGAAATTGGTTAGCGAACTACGAATATTCTGATCCTTGAAAATTGCGGAACACTCGGGGATCGATTTTCCCCGCCAGGTGAAGTTTTGAGTCAACTGGTTGATTTGGTTTTCACTGATTTCTCAAAATAGCCCATGTACATGCGAAACAATGGTCATCGCATCGCCAGGTGAAATTTAGAAGAAGAAGAAAACAAAACGATGACCAAAATTAGAAATTGACTCGCCTTCTTCTTCAGAAGTGGACCTTCTCCCGTTGAGTCATCGACAAATTTAAGAGCTAATTCGACTTGCCGTCCTCCTTAGAGGCATAACCGAGGTCTAATAGCAACGAAATCTTTACCTCGGGGATACACCCTTTCCCAGGCCTGATCGATGATTTTTTGACTAGTTAAATCTGACTGGTTGATTTGAGTTTCATCGATTACCCAAAAGGATCAGGGATAAAGCACAACAATAATCGGTTCACTGCTGTTGGACTTTTGAACCGTATAGCTTACACTCCCATACACACCCGACTCACGAGTAGCCAGGAAAACAAGGAGGCGCACACGGTTACAACTCTCAGTTCCAGAAGGAACCTACTACTCTCAGCTCCCGAAGGAACCTACAACTCTCAGTCCCCGAAAGAACCTACAGACGACAATAACCAAAAAGAAGAAAAGGAAGACCAGGTAAAATGGAAAGTAGACAAGGAGAAATGCCGAACGGAAAACAAGAAGGTTAACGCAGAAACGCACAATACGACTTCGTGAATAATCCTAGTTGAAATCCCTTGCAAAACCCTTGAACGAGAGAAAAGATAATAATAAGTATTTATAGAAAGAGCGCATAATAAAACAACATCCTTTGACGACGACCAAGAACCGAAGTGAGGTGAGTACAACAAGTTAGATTGGGCTTCCGAGTACATGCCCCCCCTCTTCACAATCGATTGTCCACAATCGCAATCTTCGTCTTCTGTATCTTCTTCTTCAAGAGAGTCGCACTCGTGAACGCCGGCTCGTCTTCTCATTCATCCAAAAACTGGGGCTCGATCGGGCTCTTCTCCGAACATCTTGTCCTCATCCGCCGTACTGCTTGAATTCGCTCGTCTTGTCGCGCAGCTCGAACTCGTCCGTCCTCCATGTATCACTCGCCGACCACGATCTCAGACTGGTACGAGACCATCTATTGGATATGCGTCCACTTGCATTCCACTATTCATTCTGCCATCTATATCTTCTAGAAAGAGTTGCTTCACTAAGCACTCCCTTCCATCATCATCAATCTAGGCTGATCTTCTGCCTTTCCATCGCCATTCAGGTACTATTTACACATTCAGATACTATTTACACATACATCGATTACGGTAAGTTGGTATCAATCTTATCAGGCTACCGTATCCCTCCAATATCATCAGTAGATTACGGTAGGAAGGTTGGTTATACTGTCGTGGACTACCGTATCCATCCACATCCTCACTTGATTACGGTAGGCTGGTGAATCTCATTGCCTCGGACTACCGTATCACTTCACACTCACTATTGGATTACGGTAGAAAGGTGCGATACAACTTCTTGAGTTACCGTATCCCTCTACAATCATCACTCGGTTACTGTATTCAGGTTGGTTAAACCTCCTCAAACTACAGTACTCATCCATATTCAACACTCGGCTACGGTAGGATTGTGAATTACACTCTATCCGACTACCGTACTCCACAACACTCATCACTCAATTACTGTATCCTGGTAGATTATACATACAGTATCCCTCTAAACTAATCATTAGATTGCGGTAGGAAGTTGGATTACATTACTTCAGACTATCATAGAAATAAAAAATTTTGTCACACACCACGCGGAGCAAAAAAATACCCGAACGTGGAAACTGCAGAACGAAATGATGCACTCTCATTACACCCCAATTTAAATTAGTAGAGTTGATTACTGTAAAGCCTTGTCTCCGCCGTTTTTGTTGCGCATTTCATATTTTTTTTATCAGGGACGCTTGATAAACGCTTCCCTACACAGAAAACAGCACCAATAGTTGAGCCAGGAGCGGGAAAATATAAACGCGCGCGTACGTGAAAGAGGCGAGGCGATGAGAGCCGGAGATAAAACACGGAACCACTTTGCACGGCTCTCACACCGGCATACACCATTTGTCCGTAGTTTTTTATTTCACTAATACCGTATCCATCCATACTAATAATTCTGAGACAAGCCTGCTTTACACCACAGGTAAACTCTTGCACTTATCCATCATATTCTCATAACTTGTCGGCTCCTCCTGCATCTTAGCTTCACTCACTCAATGTGCGTCCACACGACACGAAGTTCTACACTATGTCACTCGACGTGGGCTTCTCTCCCTCTACTGAATGCTCAATATCATGCCACTCCATGTGGACTTTCTTTACTCGAAGTGATAAACAACGCAAAAATCATGCTACTCGACGTGTTCTTCTCCTCAACACACAGTAATCATCACTTGCAGGTAACTCCGACCACTCTAGAACAACTCGTACTCCTCACATCCTCCATACTTTGCGCCTTTTCTTGCCATCCAACTATATCAAATCGGGCAGGCTGCATTGTACTTCTCCCTTTTCACCACATCCGTCTAAAACACCTTTTATCAATCATTCACCGATGGTGTAATTCCATTCACATAACACATAATCATCGACCAACACCTCGACACAATTACTATCAACAGGTACATATCATTCCCTGCTGCTTACTCAGAATAAATCTCATTAGGTTGGCAGGAGATCGGATCCATCAGGCGTTTCCTGGTTCTCAATATCTCCACCACCACCACCACCAACCTCTAGTGACCCATCTCCAGTTCACACTTATCTATGGTCGGATAAACACCTCTGGATCCATCAGGTTCTCTTCCTGGCTCACTGTGCACCGCTACCATTCGGCAGGTATTGTGTCTATTGAACCCGCAGTTCGCAACTCAACCCAACAGGCCCTGTCACACCACCCGTGCACTAGTCATCACACATTACACGAGGTTAAATCCTTATCCAGTTCCACCACCATTCCATTCACTCGACCTCTCTCTTGGTCGGGACTACTTCAGAATACATTGTCATTGGCTCTTCTTTATCGTTAATCATCTTTACTACACTTGTGCTGACAACATCCGCTTCAAACCGAACAATCAACTACGCGCGGGTCCATTTCCTTCTCACTACCGCGACGTGGCACGCAACGCGTTCGAAAATCACGTTATGCAACTCTAGTACACTTACTTCCACAAGATCTTCACTATTCCAAACAATCAACTACGCTCGGGTCCGTTTCCATCACGCGACCGCGACGCTTCACGCAACGCGTTCGAAAATCACGTTATTCAACGCTAGTTCACGTGTCTATACAAGATCCTTCTTATTCCAAACAAACAAAGTCGCGCCGGTCCGTTTCCAGCACGCGACCGCAACGCTCCACGCAACGCGTTCGAAAATCACGCTATTCCTCGCTTTAATCGATCACAAGTCCTCTCTTCTTGATGGTCTCCTTGATTCAATTGGCTCAGCCCCCATGAACCGTACAGCTAACACTCCCATACACACCCGACTCACGAGTAGCCAGGAAAACAAGGAGGCGCACACGGCTACAACTCTCAGTTCCAGAAGGAACCTACTACTCTCAGCTCCCGAAGGATTCTACAACACTCAGCTCCCGAAGGAACCTACAACACTCAGCTCCCGTAGGAACCTACAACACTCAGCTCCCTAAGGAACCTACAACACTCAGCTCCCGAAGGAACCTACAACACTCAGCTCCCGAAGGAACCTACAACACTCAGCTCCCGAAGGAACCTACAACTCTCAGTCCCCGAAAGAACCTACAGACGACAATAACCAAAAGGAAGAAAAGGAAGACCAGGTAAAATGGAAAGTAGACAAGGAGAAATGCCGAACGGAAAACAAGAAGGTTAACGCAGAAACGCACAATACGACTACGTGAATAATCCTAGTTGAAATCCCTTGCAAAACCCTTGAACGAGAGAAAAGATAATAATAAGTATTTATAGAAAGAGCGCATAATAAAACAACATCCTTTGACGACGACCAAGAACCGAAGTGAGGTGAGTACAACAAGTTAGATTGGGTCGACTCGCCATCAACGTATGCAAAAGGTGGGTAATTGACGAAGCAAACAACGTATGCTAATGCGAATGGCTGGGTGCACGTAAACAAGTGATTCATGCTAATAGAGTGATCGATTGCTCGATATTGGGGTATATTCTAGCGAAGAAACACCTTCCGAGTACACTTTAGAGAAAAAAACTAACGATCTTTAGAAATTCCATCACGAGTCATCGATAATTAAAGTTATCCATCAAGTGTGAAATAATTTGAATTTCATAATTTCAAGGGCGTTGGGTTTGAATCGACTCGCCTTCCTCTTTAGAGGCATGATCGAGGGCCTCTGCCTCCATGTCTCCTTTTCGAAGGACGGGACGTCGGGTGAGAGGGAGAAGTCGAGCAGTGGGCGGAATCTTCTGAATTAACTTATTATTAGGGATGAAAAACGAATTAAAAGAAGAAACTAATAGTATTCTCGAATATTCGCATGTCCATCGTTACACGATCATAAGGACAATGGTCTGGCTTTCTCTTATTTGCAATCTCTCGCATTTTCTAGCCAGCGAGAGAATGTACAAAATGAAATTAGTGAGACAACCACTTCTCGTTCGACAAATCGAGAGAGCTTTGAAATTGAGAAATCACCAACCCCTCATCGAAGTTCGACTGCACGATAATCTCCTTCCCTTCAGTGGTCAAGGAGACGTTGCCGTTGAGGTTGACGAGCACGTGATTGAGACCCGGCTCGGCCATCGAGTGAAAGGAGGACGGAAGGGATGTGCTAGCTGGAAGGAAGGAACGGCTCAGTAATGCGTGATATCTGGCTAGTGAAACAATTAGATCACAATTTCAAAAGCTGGGAAACTATTAGGGTATCCAGAAATTTTTAAGAATGGCCATGTAAAATTGCAAAGCATAATCGATATTCAGGATTTCACAACTATATTTGTAAACAATTTAGTGAGGAATGGATTTAGTGAGGAAAAAATGCTAATTGGTCAGGAATTGCATCACCATTCCAGTTGCACAATTCATTTCATCACAATTGTGAGTCGAAAAATGAGGGTTATTGTATTTCATTAAATAATCTGTGATACATCCAGTTTTCATTGGATAATTATGAACATCACTGTGGACGAAGAGGAGTTAATGCACAATAAAACTGCGTGGAGATCTCGATCGGTAAACGCCTGAGAATTCTAAATCAACCCCGAATCATGAATTTCAAGGATTTTTTGGACAATATCTAAGTTTTTTCTCCTTATTTTCGGAGAGATAATTTCAAATGGCATTACAAACAATCTCAATATGTTCTCTTCTCAACGGTGATATATGGTCATTGGAGTCCCTACAGTGCTCATGAACGAGTGTAATATCCATTTTTTAGGAAAATTTGTGCTACAAAAAGTAAACATTCTTCATCAATTTGTGATTGCTCGATAGAATTACATGATTTCATCACTTCCAAACATAGTGCTCTTACTCATGCTTATGTGGTATGTGTATGAAATTTGGAATGTGTTCTCTCATTGAAATATACTATTTTTAAAATGACGGTTTAAAAACGAATTTTTGGCTTATTGCATCATAAGTTGTGATTAGTGTCGCTCCATCAACTAGGCTTGAACTACTTCTCAACTGCCTCCATACATTAACATCACGAATATATACCTAAAAGGTAAAGGTAAAGGTACATCCCGTCTTCGAGACTGGGCTCGCGGGAGAACACTGCTAGGCCAGTGTCAATATACCTATCACTTCTCATTCGAGAAAAAATTGACAAACAAAAAATTCCGAAAAATTTCTGGACACCCTGATACTTGCGCATATCAAAGATGGCGGAATGTGTCCTTACTTCCATTCGTGAAGAGGAAGAAGATACAGGCTTGCTCCGGATCGCGCGTGATGGTCGGATGAGTGGCTAGTGCCTGTAATTGCAAGAGCGGGTTACTAGTTAGGGGATTAGTTCCCAAGAAATGACTTTCATCTCTCTCCGTTTTCTCTCATCCGCTCTCGATAAGAAAACGCTGATAGAATGGGGAAATGTCATGGAACCTTTCTATGAGAATTCAACATAATCTCTAGAAAAATGGGGAGTTCTCGGTTCACAGTGATGAATCATAGCCCATCCAATCTCGGCTAGCCACATCGAAATAATTTTCACGAGTAAAATAAATCGAGGGTATTTTTAAAGAGAGACAGACAAACCTTTGCGAGTGGACGATCAAAGGGATGAACGAAGATGCGAAGTGGGCCTAGGGGAGAGCAGCGGCTGAAAATTGTTCTTAACTATCGGTGTCAATCACTCAGTGCTGTTGATTCGTATCATTGTACGCTAGAGTTGGCATCGTGGGAAATGAAGAGCAACTCTCTTCAGTTTGCACGCTCTCTCGTCTCTTTGACCGGCGAGAGAGCGTACAAACCGAAGAGAGTCAGACGATTGCGAGGAGTGATGCTTGTCAGATTCTGCGAATGCCTCGTGCTTCATCGGCTCTTGTTTTCTGCAAATCCGCTTGTGAAACAGTAAATCTGAGACAGCAGTCAAGAAATCTATCACTTGCTTTGGCGGACTCACAACGAGTAGGGAAAATAGAAGAACTTCTCTTGACTATGAGTGAATAATGATTTAATTACCCAAGTTTGAGCTTCGGTAATCATCTTAAGAAAAAAAGACAAGTCTAAGAACCACACCACTCGTGAGACCAGAATAATGAGGGAAGAGAGGAGCTCACGCATGGTAGAGTCTTCTCACTCGGAATACCCTGCTTGGCTGACGCGGAAACAGAAGCAGGAGTGTTGCTGTGCAGGCGAGCACGCAGAGAAGGCACTGAATCAAATATTCAAACAGGAAAAGGTGCAGCAACGTCAAGCGTCTTTACAGTCGTCAAAATACGACTACGCTAGGTGGTGTGGTGCAGCGAGGCCGACTGCTAACATTTATAGGGTGAAAAATACGAAAAAAGAGATCGGGTGAATTTTGAGTTTCAGCTGCACATTGTTAGCAGATTAGATATTGTAAAATTAGTCAGCGTCTGGGACCGAAGTGCTATAAAATACTCAAAATCGGAGAAATATGTTTTTATGATTGAAACCACGATAGAAAAAAATGTTCGTATATTCTAAACGAGAAATCGTCTGACTCTCTCCTGTTTGCATGCTCTCTCGCCTTCTCTAATCTGATAGATGGAGTGAAAATTTAGGATAGTCAGACCATTCCTCGCCTAAACTTTAGCAGGAATGGCTTCGAATCTCTTCATTATGCATGCTTTCTCGAAGGATTTGAGAAGCATTCAGGATGAAGAGAGTGAAGAAAAATATAATGAACACAACCTGGATCGCCCTCGATCTCGTCCAGCCACGCATTCTCTGCAATATGATCGAGAATTTTCGGGAAAACGATACAATTCAAAAAAATGGAGATTTATGATATCTAAGAATTAGATCGAGTTCGACAATGAAGAACTCGGCCGAGGAAGAAAAACTTGACACTGGGGTTTTTTTTGCCATTGGTTCCAGGGAGGGAAGAAGAATCATTTGATCTATGATCGGAAAATCTCTGAACGAAATAACAAAAACATGAAGAGATCAGAGCATCCACGGACAGAAATTGAATCAATTTGATCGGTTGTGTCGCTTGTTATTAATTCGTAAAGGATCAAAACGGAAGCGCGTCAGTGAAAATTGGAAAATCATGCTTTGGATTTAACACCTTCCTATCGCATCCTCGCGGTGTCTCGCTTATTAGAGGGAGAAAGAGTGAGAGAGGGAAGGGAATGAAGAGCGTTCGATGCATCAGCGAGAGCCTAGCGGTGTTTTTCTGATGCGTGATTTCGCTAACGGGTGCAAGCAGCGTCATAATCAGAGGTTATCGAAACAGGCGATCTGCGGGGAAAACAATGGGGGATCACGGTAGATGAATGAGCCTGTTTATCTCAACCCGGAAACTGGAAAGTTCTGAATTGCAAAACCTGCTTGTGGTAGTACTGGCTCTGACTTCCAAGTACCTCAACCCGGTCAGACCAGTGATAGAACACAGAGAAAGAATATAATCAGGCATGGCATAATACGGCGACGACTAATTGAGAATTTCTAATAGAAAACTTCATTTCTTGCGAAGCTGTCCTCAAGAGGAGTGAACGTGCTGAAGATCAACACATGCTTGTCTCGAAGGGATGAATTCGTAATATCTTTTTTTTTTCTCACCCTTTTCTTCTCTTACTCTCTGGATGCTCTCTCAGTTTGATGAGGGATCACATGGAATCAGGACAGACAAATTTTGCTGAGCTCTTGCAATACTCTTTTTTTTCGAAATTTACATTTTTTGTCAAGCCTCGTGATCTTCAGAATACTTTACCGATTTCGACGAATCTGAGTATGTACACATATCATGAACAATCAACAATACTCGTACAATAGTTAGAGGATCCTTGACTCTAATTCAGAATTTACATTCCTGCTACGCACATGTCGTCCAGAACTGGGACCGCCTTCATCTGCGATAATCTGAAACGAGTGATATGAAATGGAATACTCCGAAACCCCTTGAAACGACCTAAAATGGCCTCGCAATAAAATACGCTCTTCATACCACACACACTTTCACTTGCTTGATAGGCGAGAGCAAACGCAGGTTACGAGTAATCATCTGACTCTCTCCAAAGTGCATGATCTCTCGATTTCTCTAACCGGCGAGAGAGTGTGTGATATGAGGAGAGTCAGACCATTGCTTCAGATTACAGCTAGTACGTTCTTGAGAAGCAATCACAACTCACAATAACGGATTGTATCCATAAATAGCGTTGAACTTCTGCACGCATCCGTCCCTTTCCCTGTAGTGATCGCCCTGTCCCGAGAGGCCCAGATGCGATTTGGAGTTCCTAAAAGAAATGGGCCGTCCAGCGATCTACTATATTCATTCCTTTAAAGCAGATAATAAGCTATATGAAAACATTTTCCTTTCACCATTTGACCAGTCGAGAAAAGGTATCAATAAGGTATCATACGTTACTATTAGGAAAACAAACTCGAGAGAATGAAAGTCGGAAAAATTACCAATGTCCGACGATTTTCTTCACCATCAATGGCGGCTTTCTTGTTAGGTGAGAGACGAGGTAGTTCATAGCGATGTCCTAAAAATATCTCAATTCTTATGTGCGATCCTGGACAAGTAGTGTTTGGGAAAGAGAGGAGGACCGACTTTCCTTCTCGCACTCCCCCGCTGATCAAACGCATGCATTTACAAAATATGTTGATAAAAAAAATAAAAAAAATATGCCTATGTTGATCTTCATATCGCGATTATCTATGTCTCTCATAACTCACCCCACAGTTTACAGTATCGTCCACATGTTGTCGAATAGCGGGGTGCATATTGTACGTGTACTCGTAGAAGAACTCCTGCAACGACACAGCTACAGTACTCCGTTGGGGCGAATTCATAATCTAGAGTTTCTGCTACCCTCACGCCATTCTAAAGGGTAAGGAGAGACATGAGATATTGCAGGGAAAGTGCTCTCGCATTTGCATGCTCAATGTTCCAAAGCGAATGTTGCTGACATTATTCCAACACATCGATACTACCGTAATCTACCGTACCTTGTGTACTACGAAGAACGAGTCCAGCAGCATACTGTACTCGCACGCTGTTAGCCTACCGTACCTCGAGGTGTCCTCCCACCACGAATGGAACCTGAAAATCAGGGATCTTCCATTTTAAAAGATTATATAATACCATGAATAGGCGGGCATGAGTCTTCTCTTTTAGAAGAAAAGACACAGTCAATGGGGTTACTGTAGAAATTTGCAGTTAGTGCTGTTACAGTATGCTGGTGCTGTTTACCGATTGACGAAACCGACAATCGTCGATGGAGAAGACTGCCTGATATGTGAGAGGGAAGAGAGATGGTGAGCTCGAGTTTTTTGGTGAACGAGAGAGCAGTTCATCAAGAAATGATAATTTTGTACAAAAAATTCACAATTAGTCGTTGCGGCATTCTGTGAGAAATAACTTTCTTCGATGCATGTACTCTCTCGCCGCTTAGACAGAGCGAGAGAGCACGTGAGATCTCTACTCTACAAACTCTTTAATCGATCAGATATGCTAGAGCGCAATGGGCATTCTCGTTACCTCGGTCTCTATCCGATCGTAGGGCATGAATCGATTGTTGAGACTGTTGCGAGTAGACCGGACGAATCTGAAATTGGCTTGGATTTTCGAAAAGGCGATTCAAAATTTCTAACACTACGCATATCTTGATTTTTGAACCCCTTCCCCTATCTCTTCATCACACAATACCCAGTTGATAGACTGGCCACTAACTCTACAGGAACGTATATCTTCGGCCAGGCACCGGGAGGATCGCTACCGACGTTATTCCAGACAACCAGAATCTGAAAAAGGTACGGCAATCACACCAGCTTTTTTCGAGCGAACTCTACTCGGGAAATTTAAAATTGTATGGAAATCAAATGATCATAAAAGATGAAAAGCCATACATGAAAAAGTTAGATCACCTTGTTGAGATGTGGGCAGTTGTTCAGCTTCTGAATGATCTCTTTCACTCCCTCGTCTCGTTGAAACGTCATGAGGAGAACTGCGAAATTTGATTTAACTCTCATGATGAGAGTCTTATCTAGAGTTCGACATTTTATTTTTTTTCATATGAAAAGGGTAAGAAACTTGCGATAGTTTTATTTGACAGCTTTAGTGAGAATGTGAAACATAGAACCTCGCTGTCGTCTATTCGATCAGAATGAAAACAACAAAGTTATTAGCGCACGAAGAGCGTTACTATTTGAACACACGCGTTGTTCTCTACATCTAACTCACGTTTTTTACCGTTTCAATTGACAAATTTGTTTCAATGTATAGAATGAGGAAAGCTTGGCATCGAGTCTCAAAGTTCATTCTCTTTGATCTTCGTAACATAATCGAAGAGACACGGCGATGTTATGTTTCATACTCCTTCCTTAGCTGTCTTCTCAAATGATCGCAAGTGAAAACGAACTATTAGATAGAAAAATAGAAAAATAATAAATAGTCACAATTTATCCCACATGGGTTAACTACTCAAGAAAATATGTTCCATATTCAGTATATAACACTCGAATCCAATTCTCGAAAGTTTACTGATCATTCCATGTGTAAAAACTAAAAATATCATACAGAATAATTTCTCGCAATTAGTCTATTTATAGTTCTCTAATTAAATTTACGCAAGTTTGATGAAACCTCTTTTTCAAAAAAAAAATCTTTTTGTTGTTGCTTACCCGTGAACTGCTCCAGCTCTCTGTTGATGCCCAGTCCTCGTGAGAAAGCGTTTGGGTTTCGACTTCCAGCCGTTCGCACTATCTGCAATGGGAATCAGATTAATTCAAATTGTCCTTTTTTATTCGTGCTTCATACTGCTCCTATAGGTATTGAATCTGATACTGCCACGATACCTTATAGGCTAGTCGCACAATTTATTAAAATATATTAATTAAGTCGTCATCGTTCATTATTTCTTTAGTCATGATCATCGCATTATAATTTTTAAATGTTTAAATCAAAAACAAGCCTCGCTGTCATCGTAGTACTCCGCTTCCGAGGGCAGTTCGTACACGTCGTGCAGAGTGCGCGGAGTGAAGGTGAGATCACGGCCCGAGTTCCATCGATCGGTAGAGTACTGAAGAGTAGGAAATTAAGGAAATCCTCTCTGTTTGTTTAGAAATGTGCGATTGGTTGCAGAGCTGTTTGACTTTTTCCATTCACAAATTATCTCGATCAAGAGAGACGAGATGAGATCCGTAACATCCCCATTTGTGGAAGTCAAAAGGATGAAGAAATCAACGGGAATTAGGATCAGTTCACCGGCATGGCACCGAAAAGCTATGTAGTATATTTCTTCTAAATGCCGTTACCACACTTGCGAAGGCCTGCCTCGGAAATTATACAGAGAACGTGAAGCATAACTTCGGCATGTGTGCCAAAGGGATTCAATTAATGTGGTGTTAAAAATCGCTGCAAATATCGGATCTTTGTCAAATTTCTGCAGGGAAAACATGCAAAGATCCGATCTTTGCAGCGATTTTTAATATCGCATAAGATGGCTCTTTCTCATTCTGTTTGCACTCTCGTCGATCTGACTGGCAAGAGAGCACGCAGAATGATGGTAAAAAATAAAAAATAAAAAATAAAAAATTTAAAAAATAAATAAAAAAATTTATCGAATCAAAAAGGGTAAAGATTCAGCCATTCAGGCAAAGAGATTTTACAGTCGTCAAGAGTAGAATGCGTTAGATGGTGCAGTTCGCTGAGCCCTACCCCCCCCCCCCCCCCCTTGCTAGGAAGCCATCACTAACGTGAAATTCTTACCAATCGATGCGAAGTATATCGATGGTGGGTGAAGGGCGAGGCGATCCTCTTGTACTCCTGGTCCTTGGTCTCCATCTCGTAGGTGTTGTTCGTGTCGTAGGCTTCAAAGACGGGCTTGGTTGGAGTCTGGAAGAGAAGTAGGACATTTTGCAGAATTTTTCGTACATTTTTAGAAGTTAAATTTTTTTAAGGTACGGAAGTTTCGTCGTACAAGTGACAGACTGTTAGCTAGAAGATGCTTCAAGGAATCTAGGCAAATCTCCTCTTCAGCTCACCATATCAACAGTAGGCAGCTGGAGCTGCATCCTCTCCGCAAATCTTTGAGCGGAAGTTACGGATACAGTCCTCAACTTTCCCTCTCACCCTCAGCATTATCCAGCCTCCTCCTGAAGATAGTCGCCCGTCCACAGCCTGTCAGATCAGACAATTTCCTTTGTTCTCGCGGCGGACCATTCCTCTCCGTTCACTTCGACTGAGCGGTGACGTGAGGGTGACAGTAGTTGAAACATAAGCCATAATTTAATTAAGAAATTAAAATTTAGTAATCGGGAATAGCAAGGGTTTCAAACAATAAGGCATGAACCTACTGTTAAATTTTAGGATTTTTATCTCGCTTGCCGGCTCCCCTTTGGCACAATTACTTGTATTTAAAAATTTTCAGATTCAAATGGGAACTAGTCTGCGCGCAATATCGACAGACCCCACTTGTGGGATCTTTTCTGAATCCTCATGATCAGCTTTACAATTTCTATTGACAGATTTTTGATATTTTCCCTAGTATTCGAGAAACAGCGTAAAAGGTGCCAAATTTTCGGATTTTCTCACATTTTTCGAATACTAGAAAAAATTTCAAAATTCTGTCTATGCAAATTGTAGAGCGTCTCATGAGGATTCAGAAAAGACCCCACAAGTGGGGTCTGCCGATATTGTGCGCAAACTAGTTCACATTTGAAAATCTTTGAAAAGAATCAAGTGTTGGTAACTTAATTAGCATTTGTCATTGTTTGATTATTTTTGATTATTTTCGATTCAATCCCTTCGGTAAATCAATTTTGCAGTATCTCATCGTCTTACAAAGCCCTGCTGAAGCTCAACTCACCCGATCTCTTCATCTCTAAAATCGCTTAATTAAAATCAAAGCATCCGTAGTGTATTTATGATTTGGCATACCATTTGAAGCGTGAATAAATATAGCTTTTAAGCATATTTACCTATTTTCGAAGGAAGCGACCTGGAGAAGATGCATGTTCGGAAAATTTTATATTGTTTTCTTGGAGAAAAATAGGCGTATACCTCACTGGTTTTTGAAAATAAAAGAAAGAAAAGAAAGTAGAATTCGGCTCTCACGACAGGCGTGCTTTGCCGCCCCCGCGCCAATTCAGCGTTCAGTCTGTCCTGAGGTTATCAGCGACCTATGCGTAAGGCTAACCGCCCGTGTTGTGTGCACGTGGTGGGGGATTTTACTTTCGCGATTTTTAATCACAACCAACATTTCTTAACCCCCTTGGTGTGGGTGGATCTGAGGACGCGGGCGGGGATCGAACTCGTGACCCTTCGATCGCAAACTCTGGCACACAACCACTGCGCCAGCCCGTTTGTGAATTTTGAGATTCAGCTGTCTTTTTACAAAACACAGGTGAATCTCAAAATTCACCGGCACTGATAAAAAAAATTAAAGGCAAAGTAAAGTTATTGCTTTTGGATAAAAATCGAATTCACAAACCTTTAGGCATGCTCGCCAGCACTTGCCGCGCATGCCCGGTGGAATTGTGAGGGAACCGAAGAGCGGAGAGTTTCCAGTCGAGCTGGTCTGGCAAAAATTGTTGTGCTGTTGCATGCCAATTCTAGGGGCCTCTTTCTCTCCCCTCTCCCCTCTCGCCCTCTCTGGGATCAGTTTCCCCGTGGATCTTTTCTCGATTCTTTTCTCGAATATTAATCTATGGTTTCTCCCAACCAGTGCCCTGACCAGTGGGTGGGGAGTTGCCCACCTACTGGCCAAGGGACTGGTTGACCACTGGTTGGCTACTGGTCAACCAGCGGTTGAGAGGCCTCCTACAGTACGCAAGTTCAGAGGGTCAGATAAATAATTCATTCTTATGGAACCATAATGAAGGAGGAAGGAACTCACGCATGGTAGAGTCTTCTCACTCGGAAGACTGTGGTTGACTAACGCGGAAGCTGAAGGAGGAGTATTGCTGTGGAGGCGAACGCACAGAATATACACTAAACATTTTTGTGGAAAAAAGACAAAAATCTGATCGGGTGAATTTTGAGTTTCAGCTCCACTTTGTTAGAAGATGATATCTTGCGAAATCAGTGATCGCGAAGCGCATAGGAACTATAAAATACCCTAATGACATATCCATGATTGCAAAGCATGGTAAAAAGTATCAGAAAAAAATTAAACTTTAGCAAGAATAGATTCTCTTCATTCAGCGTGCTCTCCCGCTCCGGCTAGAGCAGTGAGAGAGCACACCAATGAAGAGAGTGAGGAGAAAATGCGTATGAAGTAATCGAAAACAACCTGAACCGCCATCGAGCTCGTCCATCGGCGCATTTTCTGCAATATTACTGAGAATTCTCGAGAAAACGATGCAATTCAAACAATTGGTTTTGAGATCGATCGATTTCTAAGGGGGTCGGGTTCTACAATGTATAACTCAGCCGAGTAAGAAAAACTTGACACAGGCGTTACATCTTTGTCATTGTTTGAAGTTCTAATTGGAAAAACGAAGGAGGAAAGATGAAGGCATTTGATATATGATCGGTTGAAACATGGAACTAACAATTGGGAAATGATGAGAGATCGGAGCGTTCACAGTCAGATATTGAATCTAGTTGATCGGTTGTGTAATTTGATAATAATTCTAGAGGGATGGAAACGGAGGTGCGTAAGTGAAAATTGAAAAAAAAGCATGGGATTTAACAGCTTCCTATCACAGCCTCGCGGTGTCTCTCTTGCTAGAGTGTGATAGGGTGAGAGTGGGAAGGGAATGAAGAGATTGAGATGCATCAGCGAGAGCCTCGCGGTGTTTTTCTGATGCGCGATTTCGGTAACGGGTGCAAGGAGCGTCATAATCCGAGGTTATCGAAACAGGCGAGCTGGGAAAACAATTGGGGATCGCGGTAGAGGAATGAACCTGTTCTCAAACCGAAAACGGAAGTTCAATGCTGAGTCTGAAGTGATGGCTCTATTCATACACCCTCACCCCCGTCCAACGCGCTGGAGAGCCCTCAGAAGGAAGATAGATATTTTTTTGCGAAGCCATCGTTTAGAAGAATGAACCTGTTTATCTCAACTCGACGTGCTGAAGGTCAACATTTGCTTGTCACGAAGGAATGGATTCGCAATAAATTATCTTTCTCTCACTCTTTTATTCTCTTACTCTTTGGGTGCTCTCTCGGATTGATTAGGGATCGCAGGGAATGAGGACAGAAAAACTTTGCTGAACTTTTTTTTCGAAATTTACATTTTTGTCAAGTCTCGTGATCTTCAGAATACTTTACCGATTTCGACGAATCTGAGTATGTACACATATCATGAACAATCAACAATACTCGTACAATAGTTAGAGGATACTTGACTCTAATTCAGAATTTACATTCCTGCTACGCACATGTCGTCCAGAACTGGGACCGCCTTCATCTGCGATAACCTGAAATGAATGATATGGAATAGAAAATGCAATTCCCTGAAACGCATTGTAAAATTGCTTCTCGATAAATCTGCTTGCTTTAACCGGTCGCATAGGTAAGAGAACACGCAGGACAAAGGGAGTAATTTATCGATTATAGGGTTCTCTTATTGGAAAATTGTTGTATCTTCAGATATGCTTCATGTGCACTATATAAATGGCGTACATGAAACATATCGAAAATGATACAAAAATGTCCCAATAAGAGAACCCGAATCGATAAGCCATCCTACTCACAATAGCGGATTGTATCCGTAAATTGCGTTGAACTTCTGCACGCATCCGTCCCTTTCCCTGTAGTGATCGCCCTGTCCCGAGAGGCCCGGGTGCGATTTAGAGTTCCTGCATTGAGCAATTGATAGATCCATATTCACATCTGTCAAACGCTCTAATAGACAATCACCCAACTTCATCGATTTATCTCGAAGCACACTAATGACTTACCAGTGCCCGACGATTTTCTTCACCATCAATGGCGGTCTCCTCGTAAGGTGTGAGACGAGGTAGTTCATGGCGATGTCCTGAGTATCGAGTTTAAGTGATCAATAGACCATTAATATCTCTATTTAAAAGATCAATTGTGCCCCTCTAAATATCTAACGCGATGGCTTTCTCAAGAAATTACTCTCTTCGTTCTACATGCTATCTCACAGGTCTGAGCGGCGATACAGGATGTAGCATGAACTCACCCCACAGTTGACAGTGTCGTCCACATGCTGTCGGATCGCGGAGTGCATATTGTACGTGTATTCGTAGAAGAACTCCTGCAAACACTCGGCTACAGCATCCTAACCGGGTTAGAGTTGGTGGTCATGTTTCTGTTTCGGGTACCCGCCAGGGCAAGTGCTCTTGCATTTACATGGTCACTATATCGAAGCGAATGTATGCCAAAAAAAGACATACTACCGTAATCTACCGTACCTTGTGCACTACGAAGAACGAGTCTAGTAGCATACTGTACTCGCAGGCGGTCAGCCTACCGTACCTCGAGGTGTCCTCCCACCACGAATGGAACCTGAACGCCATCGTACTTCCATTTTAAAAGTACTAGATGGTGAATAGACGCGCTGAGTTTTCTTTTTGATGAAAACATGTCAATGGGGCTTTTACGAAACGAGCAAGTATTCTATCGATATTTACCTATTCACGAAGCCCACTATCCGGTCGCGGTTTTGCCTCCACACCTTGAAGGCGTACACGATCTCCTCCTGGTTGAGGTCCATGTCATCATCGATAGAAAAGACTGCCTGAGAGAAGGGAAGATTCTCTTTTAGTGCCGATTAGACGACACGATAGTGATAGAGTCAGACAACATCATTTTCTCCAATTTTATCTTTTCCCACTTGCAGAAACATAAAATAAACTCATAGTTTCAATGAAAGTCGCAGTGATCTGTGGACGCACTACGATACCTCGGTTTCTATCCTGTCGTAGGGCATGAATCGATTGTTGAGACTGTTGCGAGCAGACCGGACGAACCTGAAGATGTATTGGTATTCGGAAATAGCAATTCACAATTTCTAAGCACGATCATTCTCTCTTCCTTACCAGACAATAGGCAGTTGATAAACTGGCCACTCACTCGACGGGAACGTGAATCTTCGGCCAGGCACCGGGAGGATCGCGACCGACGTTATTCCAGACGACAAGAATCTGAAAAAGGTACGGCAATCACACCAGCTTTTTTCGAGCGAACTCTACTCGGACAATTTGAAATTCTATGGCAATCAAATGATCATAAAATATGAAAAGCCATGCACGAAAAAGTTAGATCACCTTGTTCAGATGCGGGCAGTTATTCAGCTTCTGAATAATCTCCTTCACTCCCTCGTCTCGTTGAAACGTCATCAGAAGAACTGCGAATAAGAGTTTGAAGTTCGAGTCACCAGATATGTTTTCACACTAAATTCACAATGTGTTACTGCGAAGCACTGCAAGAGTTATGCTTTCTCCATTTCGAAACTCTCTTGACTTTTTGAGGTGTCTCTAAGTGATCTCCTTGAGCATTTCGTTCTCCTGCTAACGTGGAATGCCATGAGGAGAATTGATTGATGACACTCTCTTCTCGAGTTCAAAATTTTTTATTTATTTTTGCACCGGCCAAGTAGGTGAAACTTCCGAGAATTTGATTTGAGAGATTTAGGGAAAACGTGGAACACATAACCTCGCCGACGTCTTTGAATTTGGAACGAGAACAACTACGACAATAGCGCACAAAGAGCGTCTCTATTTGAACACAACCTTCGTTCTCTCCATCTTAGTAAGTGTAAGATGATCTTACACACGTTTGTGACCGGTTCAGTTCGAGTGAGGGTACATAACGAGGAGAGTGTGGTATCGAGTCTCGAAATTACTCTGTTCGATTTTATCGTTTTGATTGAAGAAACACGTCGATTTTATGTTTCATGTTCTCTCCATAGTTATCCACTCAAATTCTCACAAGTTCAAGCCAGGTTTCCGTGAGAAAAGTATTACAAATTAAAATCTCCTCATAATAAGTTCCACATATGTTAAAAAAAATTATGTTTCATATTTCCTGTTTAACTACCAATTCAAATTTTCGCTAGTTTCATAATCATTTCAAGTGCAGAAACTAGATAACAGCGCGTTCGCCTAAAAATCGCACAATATTCGATAAATCCGGCACATCAAAAAGAGGCACTTTGAAATTTTTTGAGTTTCTGATAGCCACAGGTACACTCTTTCGATTTCTGTACTTGTCATGTTTCAGAAGGACTAATTTGCATAATTAATTACGCTTGAAGTTATGCACTTTTTAACTTATTTGATTCGCAACTAGGCTTAAAAATTTCCTAAAATTCTGAAAACATAGCTATAGGCCTATTTTGATGCGCTCTATCCGCCTATGTTATTTATTCATGCAAAAAAGGAAGTTTAAATTTTCATCAATTTTTCGAAGATTTTTTTTTCGAGGCCGAACACATAGCTGGATTTTACATATGTTTTCCTCCTTGATGAGATCCACCTGCTAAAAATTTTGGAAGCGATTTAAAGGTTCTAATGATAGTTTTTAATGTGACTGAAAACTTATACCCCGGCCTACTCGTTGATCAAATTCGAATGTGTTTCAATGCCACATAATATGGACGGCTGAGGATCTCCTTCAATGAAGGAGCGACATTATCAAATAATCCTGAAACACATTCGAATTCGGCGAAGGATACGGCTGGGATGAAAGTTTTCAGCCACATGAAAAACTATCATTACAACCATTAAATCGCGTCCAAAATATTTAGCAGTTAGATCTCATCAAGGTTGAAAGCATATGTAAAATCCATCTATGTGTTCGGCTTTGTTTTCGAGAAAAAAATCTTCGAAAAATTGATGAAAATTTAAACTTCCGATTTTGCATGGATAAACAACATAGGCGGATAGAGCGCATCAAAAAAGGCCTAGAACCAAGTTTTCAGAATTTTAGACAAATTATGCGACAAGTGGCGAAATTTTGGGAATTTTGGGTACATAACTTTGAGCATGAGCATGATATGCAAATTATTGATTTGAACCCTTGACAAGGATAAAAATGGAAAGAGGGGATCATCAGGTATCAGAAACTGTTAAAATCCCAAACTGCCTATTTTGCTGTACCTGTGGGTATGCGATTCTTACGCGAACGCACTGATAAGTTAAAACACTTTAGGCAATCAGTCCCACAGCGATGAACTGTTTCTTCTATGTTTCACTCTCTCTCTCTTTAGTTCTCAAATCAAACTCATGCTAGTTTCATGAGCTTTATCTTTTTTTGCAAAAAAAATTCGGTCTCTTATACGTGAACTGCGCCTTCAATAATAGGAGGAATATCACGTTCTTTCTATGATGTACTCAATCCCAGTTGTGGGCCTCGGAAAAATCACACAGAATGAAGAGAGTCGGAAATTACAACTCTTACAGTGCGCCGCAACTACTAATCGCAAAATTTCTGTACAAAATATTTGCGAATTGTTCCGGTTCCCTATTGATGCCCAATCCACGTGCGAAGGCCTTCGGATTGCGACGGCCCGCAGTTCGCACTATCTGCAATGGGAATCAGATTTTTAATTTTTCATGTTACATTTATGCTTCACTATGCTACCATAGATATTCGTTCTGATTCAAAAGCAATAGCAAAGGCATGGCATCAGCAAAACATTTTAAAAAATGATAAAAACCTTCCAAGATCTACTGTTTGTACGTGGCTTGGTAAAAAAAAATTTCATCCTGTGTTCTCTCACTCGCCAGCTAAAGGAAGATAATTAATTTAATTAAGATAATTAGGAAGATAATTAATAATTAAGATAGATAATTTCCTGCGAGTCTATCCATTCATGGCTGTCGTCTTCGTTCATTACTTTGGCATTATCACGATTTGCGCGGTGTATATTTTGAAATTAAAACAAACCAAAAATATAAATAAAAAAACAAAATAAATACCAAACCTCGCTGTCGTCGTAGTACTCCGCTTCCGATGGCAGACCGTACACATCATGCAGAGTGCGCGGAGTGAAGGTGAGATCACGACCCGAGTTCCATCGATCGTTAGAGTACTGAAGAGTCGAAAATTCTGGTAACCCTCTCATTTTGTACAGAAAATGTGCGATTAGGCATACTGAAGAGTCGAAAATTTATAATTTTGGCATATGAATTAGTCGACGGCATTAGTCGACGCGGCGCCCTGCGAGAGATGTTTGGCTCTCCGAAGTCATGGGGATGATGAAGTCAACATATAAGGCACCGAAAAGCTATTTAGTATATTTTTTGAGCGTAATGCGAAGACAACACTTGCGAAGGACTACTTCGCCAATTATACAGAGAACGTGAAGCATTACTTCGGCTTGTGTGCCAAAGGGTTTGAATAGGGATGGCTCTTTTCATTATGTTTGACCTATCGTCGATCTGACTGGCAAGAGAGCACGCAGAATGATGTGAAAAATTGCTCGCAAAGCCATAAAAACAAAAAGAGTTAAGATTGAGCCACGCCCAGCGATTTTACAGTCGTCAAGAGTCGAATACGCTGGGTGGTGCAGTTCGCTGAGGCCTGCGATGCTAGGAAGCCATCGCCAATGAGAAATACTTACCAATCGATTCGAGGTATATCGATGGTGGTTGAAGGGCGATGCAATCCTCTTGTACTCCTCGACCTCTGTCTCCATATCATAGGTCACAGCGTGTCAAAGCGGGAAAACAAGTTCATTTGCGTGGCAGATCTAATCCCTTTCATTCACGGATTAACGGCGGATGAAGCGGTCGGAATTGTAGGGTTTTTCGTACATTCTTCGATGTAGCACCCTAATAAAATCGAAAATGAAAATTCGAAAAACATCAAATTGTGGGCAAATGGTTTGGCAAGGCGTATGTGCAAACGCCGAATCGATAGCTTCATTTCCTGCTGAGGAGATGTCTCTAGAGTGGGGAAAACGAACGATTTCCGCTGTTTTCACTAGATTTTTAGTACATTTCTTAACATTGCGCCCTAATAAAATCGAAAATGAAAAATAGAAAAACATCAAATTGTGAGGAAAGAGTTTAGGAAGGCGTGTGTCCAAACGCCAAGTCGATATCTTCATTGCCCACTGAGGAGATAGCTCTGTAGTTCGCAAAACAAGGCTTGATCCATCGAATTTCGTTATGTTTCTACCAAAACGGAAAAGGGAACGACAAGAATTGCCTGGAAAATTGTAGATTTAGATGTGTTTCACTGTTCAAAGGCCCGGAGAAAATGAGAGCTAAAAGCAATCAAAAACGATCTGGATACGTTTCACGATAAATATTTGGGATGTCGTCTTTGAATCGATGCTGAGCGAAAGTTAGCCCGAAAATGAAAATTCTAAAACCATACGATTGTGGAGCGATGGTTTTGAGACTCTTCTATGTAATTCATGAATCTTCTTCTTAACTAGGAGCTTGGATATCGACAGATTTAGCTAAAAAATAGATGTTTTTGGCCATTTTTGACACATTTTCAAACTTTTCTAACTTAACAGACCGTCCACGAGAAAACGTAACAAATATGAGGGGGCCACGGATGGTGAGAAATAAATTCTCCCGGTAATTTTTTTCTGAAGTGAGGGTCCAAAGTTAGGAACACAGGCACCAATAGCTAAGGTTCTAGGTCGGTTTTGAAAAAGATACAGTAACCCATAATTTTTGGGGTCGAAAATTTCGATATCTCAGAATTTCATGAATTTTTACTCGTAGAAAACTAATTTCAACACTAGAGCTCACGAGATGTCGATCTAAAAAAGTTAGACCCAAAAACCGATTTTGTCGGTCGAAATCGGCATTAATTTGATCATAGCTAATTTGGATGCCCCCTGGGGGCGTATTTGCATTACATTTTCGGAATCTACGTGTTCAAGTGGATATTCAATGATTTTTTCAGATTTTAAAAAAAGGGTATTTTTCAGAATCCGCGTCCAAAGATTGGACTCGCTATTTGGGCGAATACTGTAGATCAGGTCACAGTAGGTATAGAGAGCTGAGCCATGCACAGAAATGTAGAGGAGATCAATCTGAACATTTTATCTGTTGAAAGTGAGTTTCTATCTTTTCGTTGAAGCGCGCTACAGAGCCTGGACGTTAGCAATATCGGGCTAGAATCCCCCTAGAGCGCGCGCTCTAACCTTTTGGTGCTCTCGCCGCCTGACCTCCCTCTCCCTCCCCTCTTTTTAGTGCTCTCCCGCGCGCCTCCACCGTCGAGTTTGTTAACTTCCAGGCTCTGTAGCGCGCTTCAACGAAAAGATAGAAACTCACTTTCAACAGATACAATGTTCAGATTGATCTCCTCTACATTTCTGTGCATGGCTCAGGTCTCTATACCTACTGTGACCTGCTCTACTGTATTCGCCCAAATAGCGAGTCCTATCTTTGGACGCGGATTCTGAAAAATACCCTTTTTTTTAAATCTGAAAAAAATCATGGAATATCCATTTGAACACGTAGATTCCGAAAATGTAATGCAAATACGCCCCCAGGGGGCATCCAAATTTGTTATGAGAAATGTTTAGCCGATTTCGACCGAGAAAATCGGTTTATTGGGCCTAACTTTTTTAGATCGACATCTCGTGAGCTCTAGTGTTGAAATTCGTTTTCTACGAGTGAAAATACACCAGAACATCTATATCTCATGAAATTCGGAGATATCGAAATTTTCGACCCCAAAAATTATGGGTTACTGTATCTTTTTCAAAACCGACCTAGAACCTTAGCTATTGGTGCCTGTGTTCCTAACTTAGGACCCTCACTTCAGAAAAAAATTGCCGGGAGAATCTATATTTTACCATCCGAGACCACTTACGTTGTCTCGTGGACGGTCTGTTAAACAAAAATTTATCAAAAATCTGTTCCCATACGATTGTAGCACTTCCCGAGACGATTCAAAAACGGATACATATGTTATATTTGTATGAGCCGTGCGCCTTGATCTCGACCATTTAAGATCGAAAATGTTGTAAAATCATTGTTTTTTCCCAACAAATGATCGAAATCGTAATGAAACATATTTGAAAGTGGATATCACATCTTCAAAATCCATTGTTTTTTTAGCGAAATTGATAATGAAGCATACTCGAACGAAATGTGTTTCGAATGTTGTTATGTAAAATATTTTATTTGAATTATGTTTCACATGAAATATTAAAACTATCGTTTCATTATCCCATTGATTTCTTGCAAGAAACCGATCAGTGGGATGAATGGAAGGTGAAATAAAGGGATTAACGTGAAAGAGGAAGTGGAGAGGCTCCGCCACGCAAATGAGGTTTGCGATTCACTCTGACACGCTGTGACAAACCGATTCGTGGGATGGTAAAGGGTCATAGTGAGAGAGCGGGATGGAGCAAAAAAATGATCTGCCACGCAAATGAGGTTTCTTCCCCCATTTGACACGCTGTGTAGGTGTTGTTCGTCTCGTAGGATTCGAAGACGGGCTTGGTTGGAGTCTGGAAGAGAAGGAGTGTGAGAGTTTCTAGACTTCTTCGTTCGATAGTACCTATTATAGAACTTGCTCCTTTTTCAGCAACCGCTTTCATTTTTTGTTGATGCTTTCGTTGTATCAGTAATATGCTAGGGTACACCAAAGGAAATCTAGAAGTAAACTTCCACTTTAGCTCACCATGGCAACAGTGGGCAGCTGCAGCTGCAGGCGGTCGGCTACGGCGGCGAGGAGGGACCGAGCGAGAGCTACGACGGACGAGGATTTTCAGGGGCAGTATTGAGGATGAAACAAACTGTCCCAAAGCTTTTTTTCAGTTTTTTTAAGCAAAGCGCAGTCTGAAGAAGCTAGCTTTCACTCACTCTCAGCATTGTCGAGTCTCCTCCTGAAGACAGTCGCTCGTCGGCGCATCTCGAGAATATCTTCTGCAAGCGTCTAAAGGTTAGACAACCTAAGCTGATTTAATCGATTGTTTGAGTATTTTGGATTCCATTGTTTATTTTTATATTCGATGATGAGACTTCCGTCAATCACTTTTCCGATATCACATCTTTTTACAAAGCACTGCTGAAGCTCAATTCACCCGACCACTTCATCTCTAAAATCGCTTAATTAAAGGAGGAGAAAAGGGAAAATTCAATTTGTGAGGCTTTCATATGCACGGCCTTGATCTCCTCAACGATAAGAAGCTCCGAAATTTTCACATTGATATCTCCATTACGAACAGAGTTATCGGTAGTTGGCGGGGAGCCAAATCAGGGAAAGCTCAGGGAAGGGGCGAGATAGCACGCGACTTGAAGAGAGTGCTCCTCTAATTGAAACATATTTCAACCGGGCGCGCGTTTGCCTTTACTCCTCCTTTAAAATCAAAGCATCCGTAGTGTATTTATGTTTGGCATACCACTTGAAGCGTGAATAAACATTGCTTTGAGCATATTTAGCTTTTTTCGAAGGAAGCGACATGGAGAATGTTCGGATTTTTTTATATTTTTTTCTTGGAGGAAAGGAGGCGACTATCAGATTGGTTTTACAAATTACCCTATTTTTACAAAGAACAGCTGAAACTATAAATTCACCCGCACTAATTCTCGTCGAAAAACTTAAAATCAAAGTATTGACTAAATCCTATTGCTTTTGAATAAAAATATTTAAAAAATCACAAACCTTTGGGCATGCTCGCCAGCACTTGCCGCGCCTGCCCGATGGAATTGTGGGGAAACTGAATAGCGGCGAATTTCCAGTCGAGCTTTTGCTACCCTTTCCCATCTCGCCCTCTCTAGAATCAGTTTCCCCATACCCAGGAGGAGGCTCCCAAGTTGGAATCAGCCCTGTTATATCCTTGGGTGCCTCCACCTACGCTAAAGCGACTTTCCAAGGTGGATTCAAGGCAGCACAAGTTGGATTCAGGGCTGGTTCCAACTTGTAATTGAATGTAGCGTAGGGGGATGCACCCTAGGATAAAACAGGGCTGATTCCAACTTGGGCGCCTCCACCTGAGTAGTTCTCACTCTCGAGCGGCAGTACGAGTGCGGTATGCTTTCTTCATTCTACACGCCATCTAGGCCGGTGGTTGTGTTTCTCGAATATTAATGCTCACCCTGGAACGGAAGTGGCTGCGAGAGCGACATCACCACCGGAATGCAGCCACTGTGCAGGGCGAGCAGGAGGTGCGCCTGATAGTTTAAACATAATTGCGCTACAACAATTTCACCTTCCTTTGTTTTCATCCTAGCTTGAAATTGAAAATATTTCATGTTTGAAATTTAAAATTCGATACCTGGAATAGCGGTGATGGCGACGGAATGCAGAAGGAGGCTATGGAGAGGTCGATGGCTGGAATAAAATAAGTGTAATGTTCCGGATTTAACGACATCTCTCAACGAGGTAAGCCCGCACTAGTAAGGTTTCGCAAGAATGAATAAATGACTCTCTCCATTCTCCGTGATTGCACGTAAGCATAGTGAGTACGCAGAATGAAGATAACCATTTAATGCGGATAATTTCTTGGAGCAATCGTCTGACTCTCTTCAGTTTACACGCTCTCTCGTCTTTCTGACCGGCGAGAGAGCGTGCAAACTGAAGAGAGTCATACCATTGCTCATTTCGTGCATGCCTAACCCGCAGCACACAAACAACGAAGTTGCAAAGAGAGTATCACCACACTGCTTCTCCATGCAGGATATCCGCTGAATGGCGTTGGATTTGTCCACAAGCCTTGTCGGTTCTTCAGATTCGGTGAGGTATGCGGAACATCTGTAAATCTGGCTTCTGCCAATCAGTGGTTGACTAGTTTGCTGACTAGAGATTTAACTGTAGAGTGGTAGCCAACCACTGCTGTGCACTGGTGGAAAACAAATGATTGGGGGAAGCGGGATTGTACCGAGAGATGTAAAATTACCGAGAATAATAGACAGCTCTCTCGCGTCCGCCTCTCTGAGTGAGTTTTGCTTTCATTATGCCAACAAAATTTCGTGTTCAGATCATCGTTGTACCTGTCTCTTCGTAGGCAGAATCGACGGCTTCTGTTTCCACTCGTTGACGTCGAAGGTGGCCACGGAAGGATAGAGAGAGAAGTCGAGGCCGGTGCGGAACTTGCTGCAATTATGGAGAGCTTAGCGAAGTGATTGTTTTCATGATCATCTCCAATGACAAGCAATCATTTTCTGGCGTCCTCATCTCCACTTCAATTTAATGTGAAACTTATTCAGCTGCTCTCTGTGTCTTCCTGATAGGATAACATAAAAACGGAAAAAATTCGGAAAAGTTTCACAAGACAGGTTGGAGGTCTCGCAAGCGAGAAAACGTTCGGAAGAGAGTTATTTCGTGATAAAACCATCCCTAATTCACCAGCCTTGTGAGAGTGTCTACGTATGTACTTATCACATGTATCACGAGTCAGTGAAGCAAAACTAGCCCCTTCGTGAACGATTTTTTTCAAAGATTTTTAATATCAGCCATATATTTATGGTATAAGGTACTAAGGACAAGAAATCGAACGAACCAGGTTATTTGTCCCAGAGCCGGCATTTAGACATTTTCCGGTTTTACTATCGGCTATACTGTATTTCAGTCCGCAAAAGAGCTACAGGGATGGCGGAGGTCTTAAAAAATCGAGAAAAATATGACAAATAACTTTACTGTTGAAAACTTTCTGATTGGACCAAAATTGTTAATTCTGTGATTGAAAAACCGCATTTTTAATTGAAAAATAAATATTTTCCCTATCTCGCAGTAGAAACGCAGAGGTTTTTATTGCGGAATATGAAAGACTAATCTCTCACGTGTCTTAGAAATAAATATGAAGGAAAAATTTTATACCGTATTTTTTGATAATCGCGGCTAAAGGTGAGGTACCGAGGTGACGAATATGAAATAATTGAAATCTTCGACATTTTACGTTGAACTTCGACCAGCTTTATGCTGTTTTATTTTGTATAACACAGTATACATCGAAAAATATTCAAAGGAGATCGGATTCAGTAGTTCCCAAAAATTCGATTTTCAACACTCGGATTTTGGCATGTTTGGGGGAATGTAAAATATCTTTATCAAAGTAAACTTCCATTGGTCATATGCTGAGGTTCAAGTACAGTAGGGAGTCTATCAACATTCATAGAACTCGGCCCTTGCAATTGCTCAAATCATATAGATATTCACAATCGAATTTCCGAAAATGAAAGATCCGAAAAACAAAACAAATCGATTCTACCTAGATTTCGCGAAAATCGATCAGATTTGAACATAAAAATTCATTTTTATACCGCATAAGTCATCAAACACACTGATTTGTACAACACACACCATTTGATATTTTTTGTTGTTTCAAAGAGATGGAAATATTTTTTTCCAGAAACAAGCAATATAATTGGGTTCACTGGTAATTCATACTCTTTTGATCATAAAATGAATGTTTGTGTTCAAATCTGATCGATTTTCGCGAAATCTAGGTAGAATCGATTTGTTTTATTTTTCTGATCTTTCATTTTCGGAAATTCGATTGTGAATATCTATATGTTTTGAGCAATTGCAAGGGCCGTGTTATATGAATTTTGATAGACTCCCTACTGTACTTGAACTTCAGCATATGACCAATGGACGTTCACTTTGATAAAGATATTTTACAGTCCCCCAAACATGCCAAAATCCGAGTGTTGAAAATCGAATTTTTGGGAACTACTGAATCCGATCTACTTTGAATATTTTTCGATGTATACTGTGTTATACAAAATAAAACAGCATAAAGCTGGTCGAAGTTCAACGTAAAATGTCGAAGATTTCAATTATTTCATATTCGTCACCTCGGTACCTCACCTTTAGCCGCGATTATCAAAAAATACGGTATAAAATTTTTCCTTCATATTTTTTTCTAAGACACGTGAGAGATTAGTCTTTCATATTCCGCAATAAAAACCTCTGCGTTTCTACTGCGAGATAGGGAAAATATTTATTTTTCAATTAAAAATGCGGTTTTTCGATCCCAGAATTAACAATTTTGGTCCAATCAGAAAGTTTTCAACAGTAAAGTTATTTGTCATATTTTCCCGATTTTTTAAGACCTCCGCCATCCCTGTAGCTCTTTTGCGGACTGAAATACAGTATAGCCGGTAGTAAAACCGGGAAATGTCTAAAAGCCGGCTCTGGGACATTTAACCTGGTTCCTTCAATTTCTTGTCCTTAGTACCTTATACCATCAATATATGGCTGATATTAAAAATCTTTGAAAAAAATCGTTCATGGCTTCCTCCATCAACTCGTGATACCTGCGTTATAACTTTTAGCAGACCTGCCTGAGGATCACTGACTGTTTCTGCTTTCAATTTTTTCATACAACCTGCGAAACACAACTCACAATCGATGTTTCAACCCTGCAATCATGAATGCAGAGCTCTACGAATTTCATTATTTTCTACCACCCTTCAAGCGATGATCAACTTCCAATCACTCACACCCCTACATATCCCATTTGAAACTCATATCAACCGCTTTTTTACTTGGCAAAAAAGTGCTTCTTCATTATGCATGGTATATCGCTTATCAGAGAGAAACAAAGGTGATAATCTATCAGTCAATTTGAATATTTTATTACTCGCTAAAGTCAACCGCAATATTTTCAATATCTCGCATTTCCTCACGTATCCTATTTGAAACACTTTTTAACCGCTCCACTAGTCTTGCCTGTCGATAAGTTACGAGATTGAAATGTGGCTTCACCCCGCTGTGAGACCCATCAAAAGCCTTCAAATAACCTACCCCTGTGGGAATCGGGCCTGTGCGATCATCACAGGGCCAGTGGCTTCAACAGCACTCATCGGATTCAGGTTGATGACGAGCAGATTCGAGTTGTTGCGAGGACGAGAGTAGCCTGGCTTCTCTGTAATGGAATGTTATCGACTATGAATGGTTGGACAAGATACGACTCTGTTCTAGAATTGAAATTGATTACGGAATTTCAATAGCTTATTGGAATTTGGAATTGTTCGATTCAAATAACGTGTCAACCCCCTTAAGATAACTCTACTCTGTTCAATAGATGAGGCCTAAAATTGCCATAAAATTGCCTAAAAATCGAACAATCCTCAAAGGGGTCTGGTACAGCGATTTTTCGAAAACTTGCTGAAAGGGGTTCTCGAGGGTGCTGATCATCATGGTCAACTTCATTTTGCTCCAACTCGACCGGTAGAGGCAGGCTGCATGTAGGCTGCACCTAGATTTCTTTCGATATCATATATATCTCAACTACCGGTTAATGAAATGACTTCAAACTTGCACATAGGCACGAGTTACCATCTAATGATCCTTCCCTCCACTTAGTTGATCTCAAATGTACGAAGAAGGAAGTACGAATTAGAGTTCGATTAAAGGGACTTTGTCTCTTCATCCTACAAAATGTATTGACAGTGGTGAGACAGTGCACAGATGGAGGAGAGCGTTGCGTCGTTTCTCAAACCATAGTTCGAATTTCTCTATTTCCTAGTTGAGATCTTTCGTATATAGTAGTTTTTGTCGTGTAAATGATTGGTGAGCATCTCTCTTTTAATCCTCGACAGTTTCTACTATCACCTAACGGTATTGTCCGCGGGATCAGCCTCTTTCCCGCGCCTGCCTCGCTAGATTTTGAAACATTCAACCCAACTGGCTGACTTGAGTTTCATCGATTTCCCAATAGGCGCAATAGGCAGGGATAATACGAAACAATGATTCCGTGGATCTGTAGAAAAAAGGATTGACATTCTTTAGAAACAGTCTCGCTTTCCATTCCATGTTCCTTCTCCCGTTGAGTCATCGACCAATTTGGGAACTAAATCGACTTGCCGTCCTCTTTAGAGGCATAACCGAGGGGTGATAGTAACGCAAATGTTTACCTCGGGAACACACCCTTTCCCATGTCTGCTCGTTGATTTTTTGACTAGTTCAATCTGACTGGTTGATTTGAGTTTCATCGATTTCCCAAAGGGATCAGGGATAAAGCGCAACAATGATCTCTTTGCTGTGAGACTTTAGAGAAAAAAATAACAATCTTTAGAAATCGTATCGATTTCCTTTTTAGAAGTTCGTTCCATCTCCCGTTGAGGCATCGAAAATTAAAGTTAACCAACACTCGCGAAATAATTTTTAAATTTAATAATTTAAAGGGTGTTGGGTTTGAATCAACTCGCCTTCCTCTTCAGAGGCATGATTGAGGGTCTCTGCTTCCAGGTCTCCTTGTTGAAGGAGGGGAAGTCGGGTGAGAGGGAGAAGTCGAGCAATGGAGCAGAGTAGCCTAGGGAAGGGGAGAGCGTGAAGTATGGATGAGATGGCTTGGCAACGTGCACTCTGGATTATTTGACACACAGACGGTATAGTTCAATTCTTGCGAAGTCATCCCTACCGTAGATGAAGATCCGATTTGTATTTCCAAGCTCATTAAACTTTTCCTAGCGGTTTCACAATCGCATTCTTGAAATAGGACTGGAATTGAGCGCTCTCGGACTCGGCCTCTAATTATCCTCTCCTCCTCTGAAGCAGGTGGGCGGGGATAGCGATTAGTAAGGGAGAAATTAGGGGATAGGCATCCACTTATTATCGTCCCTATCCCCTCTGATGTTAGCCAGGGAGGGAAGGAGAAGTGTACATTCGCTCACTCGAGACTTTATCTCGTTCTCAGTGTTGATTTCAATTACATTTTTTCCTTCAAATGCCCATCCACTATCGCTTCCCCTCCCCATCTTTCCTTGCCTTTTCCCCCAAATACACATTCGAATAACTAAGTTGCAGATCTATACACGTTCTCATCGTCCACCGGCCATCGTGGACTAATCATGTAAAACGAAGAATAAAATCAGGTACGAATCGACCTACTTTTGATCACTATTTTGGAATGAAACACATTGTATATATAGCGATACATCATCGTTTCAGTGAATCCCTCAGCTATGCACCTCAAGAAGGCATCCTGCTCCATCCAGTAGTTCGTAATTCGGGTCATGAATTACGAACACTGTGTAGTGAAGGTTGGCTATGTAAAAACACATAGGAAAAGGAGATGACTCTGCAACCAGAGTGTTGAACTTCTCGCATAACTGCCTTTTGGCTTACAGTGAAATGTAGTACCACTAATTCGGCATTAGGTCGGATGAGAACTATGACGTCATACCGCCTTTGATATTTCAAAGGCGGCATGACGTCATAGTTCATATCCGACGTAGTGCCACTAATTCCACGCGCCAACTGCATTGTTCTCAATTGAGTTTTGCAGCTGCCGAAGAGCTGATCGCCTATACCGGACTCGGCGTCCACCACGTAACAACCGCAACGGTGATCTCAAGACATATTGTATTTTTATTGTGTGATAAACTCGCCCAACTATTTGGTACGGCAACATAAATTTTGCTCGGATAGAGTTGTGAGAGAGTTTGCTTCTTCGACGGATGATTGCCTACTTCCGTAGCTATTAGGCGGCTCCGGCCTTCTGATTACAAGACAGCTAACATATGGACAGGCAAAAAGAACATATGGACAGGCACTAAAAAGTGTATCCTTCTATAGAACTTTCAGAGAATTATTTTTGACACTTTGCAAACCTACTGAAAGTTCTGCAGAAGGTCCATATGTGGCTATCATCCGATAAGTTACCATCCGACAATGACCAGTGCCTATGGACAAGTGCCGAATGAAGGGGTGGACAAGAGACCGTCGTGTTTGGAAGTTCTAGGCGAAGGCCTGAATTTCTAACTCCAGACCACAGGCTGCACCTACTTTGCCCTCTATAGGCTCCCCTCAGAATCGTCTCGAAGCGTTGAATGATTCATGCCAATAAGAGTCAGCCACGAGAGTCTTGCTCATCTCATTTCAAGAACATTGGCTAGAAAAGAAGAGAGAGTACGCAAAACTAAGAAAGTTGGAAGAGTGTTCAGTGAAGGAGAGGGTAGACAAGAGAACGCTGGCCAATTTGAGCTTCCCGTAAAACATGTCTCGAGGGCGTTGAATGCTCAACCAATGATTGAAGCCCTCAAGTGTCAGCTACAAGATCCGCCTAGGAGACTGAAGGTGTGGAATGAATGGGAGGCTTACTCTCCTCATTACAAGCACTTTGGTTAGAAAATACGAGAGAGTGTGCGAACAACGAGAGTGTCAGGAGAGAGTTAGCTGAGGGAGCAGGTGGATCACTCGGGAGTCAGTCACAAGATCCACCTAGAAGATAAGAGAAGGAGAGTATAACGCTCCTCATTTCAAACACAACCCCCGGCCAGATTGAGCAAGTGATTATGGAAGACTAAGATAGGCAGTTGAGCGTTCAGGAAAAGAGAGGGCAGATAGTCACCCAAGAGTCGGTCATGAGAGTCTTACTCATCTGTTTCCATTCACGTTAGTCGGTTTGATTGAGCGAGAGAGCATGCGAAACTGAGAGAGAGGCAGGCGAGTGGAGGAGAGGGCAGATATTCACCCGGGAGTAGCTCACGAGATCAACCAAAGGTAATTAGAGGGCACGAGTTGCCCTCTAATGATCACTTCCCTCCACTTAGTTGAGCTCAAATACAGGAAGAAGGAAGTGCGAGTTGGAGTTCGATAAACGGGACTTCATCTCTTCGTAGCATACAATATCTCGACCGATCCAGTGGCGAAAAACCTAGTACGAGTCTCTCTCTCTCTTTCCTAATTGCAATGATCTTACGCTTATTCGGAGGTTTCCTAATGACACGAAAATGATTTTCAAACAATGATCTTCGATTGCTTGACAATTTTAATATTGGGGTGTCCGGAAAGTTAGTATAATGCTTCGGAAAAAAGTCAGTTCGCGATCAAATGCAGTGATTGCGCAATCTGTTTGTCAACAATGTATTGCATCATTCTGACGTTGAGTAGTGAGAGGATTTAATCAGTCTCCTAGTTGCTACATTGATTCTTGTGATGGACTCCCATCTCTACCTCCGAGCAGTTTTACTTCATTACTACCGTCTTGGCCGATCCGTGAAGGAGACCCACTCTGCCCTGGCATAGTCGGAAGGAGCTGACGCCCCCTCCATACCCTTCTGCTATAAGTGGTTCTCCCGCTTCAAGAAAGGGGAGTTTGGTCTCGATGATCAACCCCGCTCTGGACGCCCTCCCTCCCTCGATCAGCCTCTCGTTCTCCGCACACTGAAGCGCAAGCCCATGGCCAGTGTGCGTGAGTTGAAGAAGGATACTGGTACTCCCAGATCAACGGTGTCCGATATCCTCCATCGATCTGGGAAGAAGCCGAAACTCCCACAAGTGATTCCCCATGACCTCTCCCCCGAACAGCTGAAAAATCGTGTTCAAGTCTGTCGGGAATTACTCCATCGTAGGTCCAATTTTTGATGGGTCAATTCCATCATCGCTACAGATGAGAAGTGGATCACGTACGATAACCCTGCGAGGAGACTGCAATGGGTGGATGCAGATGAGAAGCCCACGCCCGTCCCGAAGAAGGAAGAGCACGGAAAGAAGGAACTCCCCTGCTTCTTCTTCTCAGTGCTCGGTCTCATCTACTGGGAGATCCTCGCCCCTGGCACCAGCATCAATGCCGACCTCTTCTCTGAACAACTGGAAGATGTCGCGATCAGAGTCCCTCCCAGACTCCTGAACCAGGGCAAAATTCTTCTTCTGATGGACAATGCTCGCCCACATCGAGCGAAGATGACCCAGAAGAAAATGGACGAGCTGAAGATCGAGAGGATTCCCCATCCACCGTATTCCCCGGATCTCTCCCCATGCGACTACCACTGCTTCCGCTCTCTCTCTGACTTCTGCAAAGGAAAGAAGTTCAAGAATCGAGATGAAGTTGTGAGGGCTTTCGTGAACTGGGCGGTCTCGAAGAAACCCGCATTCTGGAAGAGAGGAATCGAGACCCTGCCCAATCGCTGGAGGGAGGTAGTGAGAAAGAAGGGGGCATTCATTGGTCACTGAGAATTGTAAAGCATTGAATAAAAAATAAAAACAAAAAATTATACGAACTTTCCGGACACCCCAATAGAAACGGAACACTTGGGGCGCGATATTCCCTGGCCATTGAATTTTTGAGTCAACTGATGAACTTGAGTTTCATCGATTACCCAAAAGGCGCCAGGAGAAATACGGAGCAATGGTTCAGAAGGTCGTAATTAGAAAAAAAATAATGTATAACCTTTAGAAAAAGGCTCGCTTTCCTTTCAAACTCCTTATCCCGTTGAGTCATCTAGCAATTTAGGAACTACTCGCCTTCCTCTTTAGCCGAGGGCTAATAGCAACGCAAATCTTTACCTAGGGGACACACCCTTCCCGCGCATGCAAGTTTTTAACTACTTCAAGTTGGTTGGTTGACTTGAGTTTCATCGATTTCCCAAAAGGATCAGGGATAAAGTGTAACAATGATCGGTTCTCTGCTGTGTGGTTTTAGAGAAAAAATAACAATCTTATCGCATCGCTTTCCTATTCAGAAGTTTGTTCCATCTTCCGTTGAGTCATCGAGAATTAAAGTTATCCAACACAGATATCCAACAGCGAAATAATTTGAATTTCATAATTTCATGGGTTTGAATCGACTCGCCTTCCTCTTCAGAGGCATGATTGAGGGTCTCTGCTTCCAGGTCTCCTTGTTGAAGGAGGGGACGTCGTGTGAGAGGGAGAAGTCGAGAAGAGGACGAAATCTTCTGAATTAACTTTCTTTAAAGGTGAAAAATGAATTTTTTTAAAAATTTATAGTTTTCTCGTATTTTCGCATGTCCATCGTTACTCGCTTATAAGGAAAACGGTCTGGCTTTCTCTTTTTTTGTAATCGCTCGCATTTTCTAGCCAGCGAGAGAATGTACAAAATGAAATTAGTGAAACAATTAGTCCTCGTTCGAGAAATCGAGAGAGCTTTGAAATTGAGAAATCACCAACCCCTCGTCGAAGTTCGACTGCACGATAATCTCCTTCCCTTCAAGGGTCAAGGAGACGTTGTCGTTGAGGTTGACGAGCACGTGATTGAGACCCGGCTCGGCCATCGAGTGGAAGGATGATGACAGGGATGCGCTAGCTGGAAGGAACAGCTCAGTTAGTGTTATATCTGGCTAGTGATAAAGAACAATTAGATCGCAATTTAAAACGCTGGTAAGATACTTGCGCATATCAAAGATGGCTGAATGTTTCCTTACTTCCATTCGTGAAGAGGAAGATGAGACAGGCTTGCTCCTGATCACGAGTGCTGGTCGGATGCGCGGCTAGTGAATGTTATTGAAATAGCGGGTTACCAATTAGGGGATAAGTTTCCAAGAAATGACTCTCATTTCTCTCCGTTTTCTCTCATGTCGATAGAAAACGCAGGAAGAATGGTAAAATTCCATTCAACTCACACTTTGATGTCATTTTTTTACATATATGTTACGCTCTGAGTTACACACGCTCTGAGTTACATGTTATGCTCTGAGTTACACACAAAAACGTGAAAAATATGACGAACTTTGAGTACATGTAATTATATAAATTTGTAATTGTGGCACATAATCATAATGGAAATCGATAGATGACACCTAGAGGTATCTTAAACTGTGCCAGTCTCACACGGGCTATTTTTGTTGTTCCGGAATAATCGAGAAATGTGCGATTCTTAGGCGAACGCACTGATAATATCTTGAAAAATGGGGAGTTCCCATGAAGTTCACAATGATGAATCATAGCCCATCCAATTTGGACTAGCCACATCGAAACAGCGATCACGAGAGAAATAAATTGAGGGATTTTTAAAGAGGAGACATACAAACCTTTGCGAGTGGATGATCATAGGGATGAACGAAGATTCGCAGAGAGTCTAGGGGAGAGCAGCGGCTGAAAAATGGTTACCATAATAAGAAAAAACACAAGAATGTTAGATCATAAAATAATAATATAAAAATCATTTTCAAAATGACTCTCTTCATGCTGCGTGTTCTCTCATCGGCCAGGTCGGCGGAGAGTGTGTTCAGAACTAGGTGACCATTTCCCACGAATCCAACCCCATTTTTTCCCAAGTTGGCGAGAATTGAGGCAACTACCTCTATCAATATGGGAGGAAAATCTACCTGTAATCGATTATGTCCCCTGGTGAAAACGTAGGGCATTGTAAGTAGCGAGGTTTGGAAGATTCTGTGTATGTTTCGTGTTTCATCGGCTCTTGTTTTCTGCAAATCTGATGAGACAGTGAATCTTAGTCAGCAGTCGACAAATCCATCACTTCTTTGCTTTGGCGCACTCACAACGAGCAAGGAAAAAATAAGAGCTTATCTTGACTTTTTTCCCTCATTTTGATTCGCATGCACTATGGTCCTGACGTCAGGATAAATACGATATTATCGTGACTATGAGTGAATCAAAATGAAGAATGAAAGAAACTCACGCATGGTAGAGTCTTCTCACTCGAAAGAGAGTGGATGACTGTCGCGGAAGCAGCAGGAGAAGTATTGATGTGGTGGCGAACACGCAAAGAAGGCACTGAATCAAATATTCAAAAAGGTAAAGTTTCAGCCACGTCAAGCGTTTTTATAGTAGTCAAGAGACGACTACACTAGGTGGTGTGGTGCGAGGACGATTGCTAGCATTTATTGGGTGAAAAACATGTGATCGGGTGAATTTTGAGTTTCAGCTGCTCATTGTTAGAAGATGAGATATTGTAAATTTAGTCATCGCGTGGGCCATAAGAACTAGTAAAAAAACACAATTGAAAAAAAATAATTTGAATAGCCTAACTCTGGTGTGCCACTCCAAGTGGCGACCCTCGTATCTCTGACCGAACTCCAAGTTGGGATCAAGTAAATTTTCAAGTTGGCCCCAACTTGATCCAAACTTGGGATTCGGTCAGAGATACGAGAGAGCGTGTAATAAGGAGAGAGAGGTCGCCCAAGTGGCGACCAAGCTTGGGCGCCACTTGGAGTGGCACACCAGAGATTATTCAGCGGGGATAGCATCGCAAGAATTGATACTCTTCATTCTGCTTTCTCGAAGGTTGGAGAGGTGAGAAGGCATTCAGAATGATGAGTGTGAAGAAAAAAACTGATAAAAAAATCGAAAACAACTTGGATCGCCCTCGATATCGTCCAGCCACGCATTATCTCCAATATGACGGAGAAGTTTCGAGAATCAAGAGTACATCATTTACATGATAAAATTATTTTTAAAAACGAAACAATTTAAATCATTAGATTGTCGAATTTTATTTATGAATTAGATCGAGAATGAGATTCTATAATACACTGTAGAACTCGCAGAGGTGAAAAATTCGACACTGGCGCTACATCTGTACCATTGTTTCAAGTTCTCCTTGAACACGACGAGGAAAGATGAAGACATTTGATATATGATCGGTTGAAACATGGAAGTACATTTGGGAAATTATGAGATTGAATCAACTTGATCCGTTGTGTCGCTTGTTCTAGAACGATCGAAACGGAAGTACGTAAGTAAAAATGGAAAAAATGCTTGGACTTCCAATCGCAGCCTCGATGTGTCTTGCTGATTAGAGTGCGATAGAGTAAGAGAGGCAAAGAGAATAAAGAGATTGAGACGCGTAAGCGAGAGCCTAGAGGTGTTTCTCTGATGCGCGTTTTCGCTAATGAGTGCAAGGAGCGTCATAATCCGAGGTTATCGAAACAGGCGAGCTGCAGGGAAAACAATTGAGGATCGCGGTAGAGCAATGAACATGTTTATCTCAACCCGGAAACTGGAAACTTCTGAAGTTCAGAACCTGCTTGTGGCAATACTGGCTATGGCTTCCAAGTTCCTCAACCAGGTCAGACCAGTGATAGAACACGGAGAAATAAGAGAGACAGAGAATTTATATTGCAAAACTCCATTTCTAGCGAAGCTATCCCCAAGAGGAACAAACCTGTTTTTCTCAACCCGACAAAATTCTGAAGGTCACTTGCTTGTCACGACGGGATGGATTTGCAATAAATTCTCTTACTCTCACTGCTTTCTCTCTACTTTCTGCGAGCTCTCTCGAATTGATGGCACGGATGAGAACTATGACGTCATGCCGCCTTTGATATATCAAAGGCGGCATGGCGTCATAGTTCTCATCCGACGTAGTGCCGAATTGATGAGCGATCACACGGAATGAGGACAGACAAACTTTGCTGAACTCTTACAACACGTTTTTTTCGAAATTTACATTTCTTTGTCAAGCCTCGTGATCTTCAGAATACTTTACCGATTTCAACGAATCTGATTATGTACACATATCATGAACAATCAAAAATACTCGTACAATAGTTAGACGATCCTTGACTATAATTCAGAATTTACATTCCTGCTACGCACATGTCGTCCAGAACTGGGACCGCCTTCATCTGCGATAATCTGAAATGAATCATATGAAATGGAATACTCCGAAACCCCTTGACACGACCTAAAATGGCCTCGCAAGAAAATACGCTCTTCATACCACACACACGTTCACTTGATTGATAGGCGAGAGCAAACGCAGATTAAAGAGAGTAAGTTCTTGAGAAGCAATCACAACTCACAATAGCGGATTGTATCCGTAAATCGCGTTGAACTTCTGCACGCATCCGTCCCTTTCCCTGTAGTGATCGCCCTGTCCCCGAGAGACCCGGGTGCGATTTCGAGTTCCTGCATTTAGCAATTGCTAGTTCAATTGATAGTTTCATTACACTTGGTCGAATGGTTACCCTCGGATGATAACTACAAATCCTACAAGCTCAGGATCTTTTGGCTATAATGCGGAAAGATATCATCCGACGGTGATCATACGACCCAGTGCCGTTTATTTTCATAGCTTTAGCAGCATTCTATGGCTGTTTCTAATAGGCACTTGAACATTTTTCCTATTTTTCATTTCATTCTTCCTAGAGATCGACGAGATATGAATCAAACTAGAAAGAAGGGACAAGCAGTAAATTACTCACCAGTGTCCGACGATTTTCTTGACCATCAATGGCGGTTTCCTTGTAAGGTGAGAGACGAGGTAGTTCATGGCGATGTCCTGAACAAGCTTTTCCTTACAGAGCGCTCATGTCTGTAAGATCTTTCATTCTAGGAGATTAAAATATCACAATTAAAATGTCTTAAATAACGTCCGAAGGTGATCTAATCCTGTCATTGAGGAGAACAAACTTCCTTATACATGGTAACAAACTCGAGAGAATGAAAGTCGGAAAAATTACCAATGTCCGACGATTTTCTTCACCATCAATGGCGGCTTTCTTGTTAGGTGAGAGACGAGGTAGTTCATAGCGATGTCCTAAAAATATCTCAATTCTTATGTGCGATCCTGGACAAGTAGTGTTTGGGAAAGAGAGGAGGACCGACTTTCCTTCTCGCACTCCCCCGCTGATCAAACGCATGCATTTACAAAATATGTTGATAAAAAAAATAAAAAAAATATGCCTATGTTGATCTTCATATCGCGATTATCTATGTCTCTCATAACTCACCCCACAGTTTACAGTATCGTCCACATGTTGTCGAATAGCGGGGTGCATGTTGTACGTGTACTCGTAGAAGAACTCCTGCAATCACTCGGCCACAGTATCCTAACCGGGTTAGAGTTAGTGCACACTCATAACGAAGAGTGTCGGGTACTCGCTTGCCAGTCTACAGGATAAGAAGTCAGAGATGAGAGATTGCAGGGAAAGCGCTCTCGCATTTACATGTTCACTTTCTCGAAGCGAATGTTGCTGGCATTATGCCAACACTACCCGTAATACCATACTACCGTAATCTACCGTACCTTGTGCACTACGAAGAACGAGTCGAGTAGCATACTGTACTCGCAGGCGGTCAGCCTACCGTATCTCGAGGTGTCCTCCCACCACGAATGGAACCTGAAACTCAGGGTAAATTCATTTTTAAAAATGCAAGACGCTGGTTGTCGAGGTCTGTATTGGAGATAAATCCAAAATTTGTACGAAAAGGTAAAAAATCAAGAAGGTTACTGTAGAAACGGCCATGTGGTGAAGTTACAGTATGCCTGCGATCTTTACCGATTCACGAAGCCCACTATCCGGTCGCGATTCTGCCTCCACACTTGAAGGCGTACACGATCTCCTCCTGGTTGAGATCCATATCGTCGTCGATAGAGAAGACTGCCTGAGAGGTACATAATCTCTTCAATTCACACATTTTTTTACAGAAAATTCGTAGTTAGTCGTTGCAGCGTTTTTTAAGACATAACTTTCTTCGATTCAAGCGAGAGAATACGTGAAATGGAGAGAGTCAGACAACCCCCGGGCGGAGTCAATCTCTCCACTTGAACACTATCTCATCGATCAGATATTGCGTATTAGAAATTCATCGTTTGAGCTAGTCAAATAAGCACTCCAGTTACCTCGGTCTCGATCCGATCGTACGGCATGAATCGATTGTTAAGGCTGTTGCGAGCAGACCGAACGAACCTGAAATTGGTTTGGATTTTCGAAAAGGCGAATCAAAATTTCAAAATACTTCACTTGGCTTGATCATTGATCCCACTCTCTTCCTTGCCATACAATACCCAGTTGAGAAACAGATCACTCACTCGACAGGAACGTGGATCTTCGGCCAGACACCGGGAGGATCGCGACCGACGTTGTTCCAGACTACCAGAACCTGCAAAAGGTACTGCAATCATACAAGCTTTTTTCGAGCGAACACTACTATTGAAATTGTATGACAATCAAATGATGAGAAGCAGGATGAAAAGCCATGGATTAAAAAAGAGGTAGATCACCTTGTTGAGATGCGGGCAGCTATTCAACTTCTGAATGATCTCCTTCACTCCCTCGTCTCGTTGGAACGTCATGAGGAGCACTGCGAATTGATTTTGGGATATTTAGAGTTCGAATTATTATTTTTTTGCCGCCGAGAATAGAACGAAACTTCCAAGAGTTTGATTCGAGAGCTTTAGTCAGAACGTGAAACACAGAGCCTCGCTGTCGTCTGTTCGATCAGAACGAGAAGAACGACGAAATTTGTGCACAAATACCGTTTCTATGTGAACTCAATCTTCGTTCTTTCCATATTAGTAAGTGTAAGAAGATCTTACGCACGTTTTTGATCGATTCAGTTGCGAGTGAGGGTACATAACGAGGAAAGTGTGGTATCGAGTCTCGAAATTACTCTGTTCGATTTTCTCGTTTTGATTGAAGAAACACGTCGATTTTATGTTTCATGTTCTCTCCATATTTATCCACTCAAATTCTCACAGGTTCAAGCCAGGTTTCCCTGAGAAAAGTATTAAAAATAAAAATCTCCTCACAATAAGTCCCATATCGGTTAAAAAAATTTATGTTTCATATTTCCTATTTAACTACCAATTCAAATTCTCGCTAGTTTCATAATCATTTCAAGTGCAGAAAATAGATAAGTTAGAAAACTTTAGGCAATCAGTCCCACAGCGATGAACTGTTTCTTCTATGTTTCACTCTCTCTCTTTAGTTCTCAAATCAAACTAATGCTAGTTTCATCAGCTTTATCTTTTTTTGCGAAAAAAAATTCGGTCTATTTACGTGAACTGCGCCTTCAATAATAGGAGGACGTTCTTTCTATGATATACTCAATCCCAGTTGTGGCCTCGGAAAAATCACACAGAATGAAGAGAGTCGGAAATTACAACTCTTACAGTGCGCCGCAACGACTAATTGCAAAATTTCTGTACAAAATATTAGCCTCACCAGTGAATTGTTCCGGTTCCCTGTTGATGCCCAGTCCACGAGCGAATGCCTTCGGATTGCGACTGCCCGCAGTTCGCACTATCTTCAATGAGAAACATTTTTTTCCAAAAATTCCGTTCACATTTATGCTTCACTATGCACTCATAGGTATTTGTTCTGACCCAATGGCAATGCTGCCAAGGCCTCATGCATAACATATAAAATTTAAAAACAATAAGTAAGCCATTTTTATACATGTTTCTGTGCTTGGCAAAAAATTCGCGTTATTTTTGTTCTCTCTCACTAGTCAGCAAAATGAAAAGATAATTAGTTGAGAAGCTTTCCCTACCTCGTTTTCGTCATCGTTCATTACTTTGGCATTAGCACGATGTGCGCGGTGTTTACATTAAAAATTAAAAATAAATAAAGAAATATAATTTTTCGCTTTCTTTCGTTGTACCCCATTCACATGCATTTATTATATTCTACAAATAAATACTAAACCTCGCTGTCTTCGTAGTACTCCGCCTCCGACGGCAGACCGTGCACATCATGCAGAGTGCGCGGAGTGAAGGTGAGATCCATCGATCGGTAGAGTACTGAAGAGTTGGAAATTAAGGAAATCATCTCTGTCTGTTTAGGAAATGTGCGATTGGTCGCAGAGCTGTTTGACTCTTTCCATTCACAAACTATCTCGATCAAGAGAGACGAGATGAGATCCGTAACATCCCCATTTGTGGAAGTCAAAAGGATGATGAAATCAACAGGAATTAGGATCAGTTCACCGGCATGGCACCGAAAAGCTATTTAGTATTTTTCTTGAACAAAATACAAAGCAAGAACTTGCGAAGGCCTTGCTCGCCAATTATACAGAGAATGTGAAGCATAACTTCGGCTTGTGTGCCAAAGGGTTTGGATAAGGATGGCTATTTTCATTCTTCTTGCTCTCTCGTCGATCTGACTGGCAGGAGGGCACGCCGAATGATGGTAAAAATTGTATCGAATCAAAAAGGGTAAAGATTCAACCATGCCAAGCAAATTTACAGTCGTCAAGAGTCGAATACGTTAGATGGTGCAGTTCGCTGAGGCTTACTGCTGCTAAGAAGCCATCAGTAATGTGAAATGCATACCAATCGATTCGAGATATACCGCGAAATTTTTCTTCTATATATTTTGTGAAATTAGATATTTTAGAACTATAAATTTTAGATTTTTTCGAAATAATTAAGAAAGGTTATGAACTACTTACCAATCGATGCGATGTATATCGATGGTGATCGAAGGGCGAGGCGATCCTCTTGTACTCCTCGTCTTTAGTTTCTATCTCGTAGGTGTTGTTCGTCTCGTAGGTTTCGAACACGGGCTTCGTAGGTGTCTGGAAGAGCAGCATGACAGTTTACACAATTGTTCGTACATTTTTAGAAGCTCCGCTTTAAATTTTTTAAGGTGCTGGAGTTTCATCATATATGATCATACAAGTGTCAGACTGTTAGCTAGGATATAATAGGAAATATATGAGCGAACTCTTTAGCTCACCATATCAACCGTGGGCAGCTGCAGCTGCATCCTCTCGGCGACTGCGGCAAGCAGAGAACGAGCGAGAGCTGCGATGGAGATGAATGTTCACGGAATTCAGAGATACCTCATTATACAGTAGTGTTTGATAAACGATACCACGGCCTATTCATTCTACACACTCTCTCGCCGTTCGGCCGGAGTGTGGAGAATGAAGAGAGCGTGGTATCGTTTCTCGAACTCTCCTCTCGCGCAGCGTCGTGAAATTGTGATTTTCATCATCATAAATCATTCTTGGTCAATTCCGATACTAATTGCATTAGTCTAATGCACTAACAATCGTTCAAATCTTTGAGCAGTGTTACGGATTCAGTCGTCAACATTCCCGCTCACCCTCAGCATTATCCAGCCTCCTCCTGAAGATGGTCGCTCGTCGACGCATTTCCAGAATGTCTTCTGATGAATAAAGGTTTGATAATTTAATTAGCATTTTCATTGTTTGATTATATTCCTAATTCGATAACAAGCCTTCGGTAAATCAATTTCACAGTAGCTCATCTTCTTACAAAGCCCTGCTGAAGGTCAATTCACCCGATCTCTTCATCTCTAAAATCGCTTAATTAAAGTGGCGCAGTGGTTGTGTGCCAGGAATGCGAATCCGATGGTCATGAGTTCGACCCCCCTTGCCTACAGATCCACCCGGACCACGGGGGTTAAGAAATAGGTCAGAAATCCCCCCACCACGTGCACGCAACACGGGCGGCAGCCAGATTGAACGCAGAATTGGCGCGGGGGTGGCAAACCCGCCTTGCATGGATGCCTCAACTTATGTTTTACGTTTTAAAATCAAAGCATCCGTAGTGTATTTATGTTTAGCATACAGCTTGAATCGTGAATAAATATTGCTTTTGAGCATATTTTGCTTTTTTTTCGAAGGAAGCGACCTGGAGAAGATACATGTTAGGTTATTTTTGTATATTTTTTTCTTGGTTTTTCACTTTCCCATCTTTTTACAAAGCACAGCTGAAACTTAAAATTCACCCGCACTAATTCTCACTCAAATCGAAAAACTTAAAAGCAGAGTATTGACTAAATCCTATTACTTTTGAATAAAAATATTTTTAAAAAATCTCAAACCTTTAGGCATGCTGGCCAGCACTTGCCGCGCCTGCCCGATGGAATTGTGAAGGAACCGAAGAGCGGCGAGCTTCCAGTCGAGCTGGTCTGACAAAAATTGTTGTGCTGTTACTCACCTTTTCTTGACATTTTTTCACAGAGAGAGCAGTGGGAGAGCAGAGCGCAGAGAAAGAAGAAACCGTGGCATCGGTTCTCGAATTAAAATGCTCACCCTGGAACGGAAGTGGCTGTGATAGCGTCATAACCACCGGAATGCAGCCACTGTGCAGCGCGAGCAGGAGGTGCGCCTGAGCAGGTAGAGATGAGGTAATCGTTCGACTCTGTCCTGTTAGCATACTCTCTCGCTAGCTCGAAATGTAATTCTTTCATGAAATTTCGACACTTTTTCTTCGATTTTTTTAGCCAAGATGGCATTTGAACATTTTTTGTTGCAATTTTGTTTTCGAAAGTTTAAAGTTGAATACCTGGAAGAGCGGTGAGAGGATGCAGAAGGAGACGATGGAGAGGTCGACCGCTGGAATGAGAGAAGAGTAATTTTCCGGTTTTGACGACATCTCTCAACGAGGTAAGCCCGCACTAGTAAGGCTTCGCAAAAAAATGGCGCTCTAAATTCTACGAGATCCCACTGCCTAACCGGTGAGAAAGCATGCAGAAATAGTACGTTCTTGCTAAGCTTTTTTATTTATGTTTTATTCCTAGCTCTCAGCACTCGAACAACAAAGTTTCATTGGGGAGGTCTCACCGCACTGCTTCTCCGTGCAGGATATCCGCTGAATGGCGCTGGACTTGTTCACCAGCCTCGTCGGTTCTTCAGATTCGGCGAGATACGCAGCGAACATCTAACAATAATGAAGTAGCACTCAATCATCGACTGAATCGTATCGGAGTATACTCAGGTCATTGCCGAGTAGGCTTAAAGGAGGAGTAAATGCAAACGTGCGCCCGGTTGGAATATGTTTCACCTAGGGACGCACTCTCTTCAAGTCGCGTGCTATCTCGCCCCCCTTCCCTGAGCTTTCCCTGATCTGGCTCCCAGCCAACTAGCTATAACTCTGTTCGGAGTGTTCGGAGTGGAGATATAAATGCGAAAATTTCGGAGCTTCTTATCGTTGTGGAGCTCTAGGCAGTGCATATGATAGCTTTATAAATTGAATTTTGAGTTTACTCCTACTTTAAGATACAATTTCGTTGTGCAGGAATACAAATGTTCGCACAAAATCATTCATAAAATCATTCTGAGCAGTTCAGCTCGCACTCTCCCTTCCATTTCTAAGCAGCCTGTAGAAAATATCCTGCCGGATTCGTGGTATTTATTTTTCATCATCGTTCTCTTACTTGTCTCTTCGTAGGCAGAATCGACGGCTTCTGTTTCCATTCGTTGACGTCGAAGGCGGCGACTGAGGGATAGAGGGAGAAGTCGAGGCCGGCGCGGAACTTGCTGCAATCATGGAGAAAGAGCTTAACGAAGTGATTTTTTCATGATCATATCATTTGGCACGCAATCATTTTCTGGCGTCCTCATTTCTACTTCAATTTAATGTGAAACTTATTCAGCTGCTCTCTGTGTCTTCCTGATAGGATAACATAAAAACGGAAAAATTTCGAAACTGTTTCGCAAGTCTTGGTAGTTTGGCGGTCTGGCAAGCGAGAGAGCATGCGGAAGAGAGTTCGTGATAAAACCATCCCTAATTCACACGACTTTTGGCAGTCTCTACTTATGTAGTTATAACTTTTAGCAGAGCTGCCTTAGGATCACTGACTGTTTCTTCTTTCAATTTTTTCATACAACCTGCGAGACACAACTCACAATCGATGTTTCAACCTTGCAATCGTGAACGCAGAGCTCTACGAATTTCATTATTTTCTACCACTCAGCGATGATCAACTTCCAATCACTCACACCCCTACATAACCCTTTTGAAACTCATATCAACCGCTTTTTTACTTGGCAAAAAAGTGTTTCTTCATTATGCATGGTCTACCGCTTATCAGGTCAATCTGAAGAGAGACAACGGCGATAATCTACAGTCCGGTCAGATCCCTACATGAAAACGGGACTCCCCGGGAGTCCCCGGGTGTCCCCGGTGTCCCCCCGCCATTTTGCGGCTCGGGCAGAGAAAGAACTAATTAGAATTTTTGGTTTTCAGACTCAGGAGGTCCTTCCCGATCGATTGGCATATAATTCATAAATTCATAAATTTGCGATAAATAGTAATTTAATTTTGAAAATCAAGGATAATTACTCGGAAACGAAGAACTACGGTAGTTAACTAGATGGATCCAGAGCTGGACCGGCGAATGTGCAAATTAACTACCGTAGTTCTTCGTTTCCAATTAATTATCCTTGATTTTCAAAATTAAACTACGATTTATCGCAAATTTATTAATTTATGAATTATATGCCAATCGATCGGGAATGACCTCCTGAGTCTGAAAACCAAAAATTCGAATTAGTTCTTTCTCTGCCCGAGCCGCAAAATGGCGGGGGGACACGGGGGACATCCGGGGACTCCCGGGGAGTCCCGTTTTCATGTAGGGATCTGACCGGACTTTATCAGCGAGCTCTGTGAATTTGACTATTTGATCACTCGCGGAACGCATCATTATCAATTTCCACTTGATCATCTCCTCACTTATCTCATTTGAAACTCATTCCAACTGCTCAACGTATCCCGCCGAATGAAGACCAGAACTAGGAAATGGCTTGGGAAAAGTTCTTCATTATGCAGCGTCTATCGCTTAACACGCAAAATAAAGAGAAACAACGGCGATAATCTATCAGTTAATTTGATTATTTTATTACTCGCTAAAGTCAATCGCAATATTTTCAAACGCTTACATTTCCTCACATATTTGATTTGAAACACATTTCATCAGCTCAACTAATCTCGTCTATCGGTAAGTTTTCAGCGGTGGAAATGAGGCTTCGCTGCAGTGTGAAACCAATCAACAGTCGGAAATGACCTACCCCGGAGGGAATCTGGCCTGTGCGAGCATCACCGAGCCAGTGGCTTCAACAGCACTCAACGGATTCAGATTAACGACGAGAAGATTAGAGTTGTTGCGTTGACGAGAGTAGATTGGTTTAGCTTCAATGGAATGTTAGCGACTATGAATGGTTGGACAAGAGATGATTCATTCGGCATGCTCTCGAACCAGTCTGACCGAGAGCGGCACTAGGTCGGATGAGAACTATCTGTGATGTCATGCCGCCTTTGATATTTCAAAGGCCGCATGACGTCATAGTTCTCATCCGACCTCGTGCCGTGAGAGCGCATGCATAGTGAATGGTGCATTGCGTCGTCAATTACTGCATTCTCTGATCTCGATAAACTCGCCCTACTATGTTGTTCGGCAACATGAATCATGTGAATGTGTGACGTGGAGAGATCTTACTGTCCAGACTAGGGAAGGTGAGCGCGTAAAGGGGAGACTTGATTCGATGGATTGACACGAAAGTCTTTCGTCATTTTACGCGCCCCCTTGCTTATTTGACGGGTAAGATGACGAGCAGAAGGAAGAACTCAATTCATCCGAAGCCATGCCTACCTTAGATAAAAATCCGAGTAGAATTTTCGGGATCATTTCACGTTTCCTTGCAATTTCGCAATCGTATTTGTCTTGTCAAAGACTAAGAGCACGTCCAGAGAGATCGCTGTTACACGCCTAATTATCCTCTCCTCCTCTGAAGCAGGTGGGCGGGGATATCGATTAGTAGGGAGAAATGAGGGGATAGGCATCCCCTTATTATCGTCCCCTATCCCCTCTGATGTTAGCCAGGGAAGGAAGGAGAAGTATACATTCACTCACTCGAGACGTTATCTCGTTTTCAGTGTTGATTTCAATTATATTTTTCCTTCAAATGCCCATCCACTATTGCTTCATTGCTTCCCCTCCCCATCTTTCCTTGCCTTTTCCCCAAATAAACATTCGAATTTGCAGATCTGAGACTAAGTTGCAGATCTATACACGTTCTCATCGTCCACCGCCCATCGTGGACTAATCATGTAAAACGAAGAATAAAATCAGGTACGAATCGACCTACTTTGGATCACTATTTTGGGATGAAATGCATTGTATCTATAGCGATGCATCATCGTTTCAGTGAATCCCTCAGCCATGCACCTCGAGAAGGCATCCTGCTCCATCCAGTAGTTCGTAATTCGGGTCATGAATTACGAACACTGTATAGTGAAGGTAGGCTATGTAAAAACACATAGGAAAAGGAGATGACTCTGCAACCCGAGTATTGAACTTCTCGCAGAACTGCCTTTTTGCGTACAGTGAAATGTAGTACCACGTATTCCACGCGCCTACTGCATTATTCTAATTGATTCTTGCAGCTGCCCAAGAGCTGATCGCCTATACCGAACTCGGCGTCCACCACGAAACAACAACAACTGTGATCTCAAGACTTATTGTATTTTTATTGTTTGATAAACTCGCCCAACTATGTGGTTCGGCAACATATATGATGCGTTTTGATCTTGAGAAAGAGCTAATACATGGTTACGGCCTTCTGATTAGGACAAATACGGAAGGAGGGAAATATACAAGATACGGCTGTAGAGTTCGCGAATCGATACTCAACCGGTCGAAAGCGTGTACATGAGAAGATGCAGAAAACCACCCGAATATCAAACTCCGGATTACAGACTGCACCCACTTTGCCCTCTATACGCTCCCCTCAGAATCGTCTCGAAGCGTTGAATTCTCACACAATGAGTCATGCCTTCAAGATTCAGGCACGGGAGTCTTGCTCGTCTCATTTCAAGCATTTTAGATAGAAAATAAGAGAGAGTAAGCAAAACTGAGAGTTAGAAGTGTGTTCAGTGAAGTAGAAGGTAGATAAGAGATCACAGGCCAATTTGAGCCAATTTTGAGATGTCTCGAGGGCGTAGGATTCTCAGCCGATGATTGAAGCCCTCAAGTGTCAGTCACAAGATCCACCTGGCATACGAGAGATCAAACGAATAAGATGCTACTCTTATCTTTGTAGCCCTTTTGCTGGCTAGATTGAGCAAGAGGTTGCGCAAGACTCGGAGAGCCAGGTGGGTTTCCAGTAGTGATGCCATATCGGCGCGCGCTCTCCTCGTTTCACACGCTCTCTCGCTCTGTCTGACCAGCGAAAGAGCGTGTGAAATGAGGAGAACGCGCGCCGATTTGGCATCACTAGTTTCCAGTGAAGGGAAGAGCAGATAACCACTCAAGAGTCGGTCGCGAGAGTCTTACTCTTCCCATTTCAAACGCTCTCGCTGGTCAGATTGAGCGAGAGAGTATGCGAAACTGAGAGAGAGGCAGGTGGGTGGAGGAGAGGGAGATAATCACCCGGCAATAGCGCACGAGATCCCCCAAGGCAATTAGTACGAGCTGCCTTCTAATTCCCTCCATTTAGTTGTGCTCAAATGCACGAAGAAGGAAGTACGAATCAGAGTTCGATAAAACGGACTTGGTCTGTTCATCGTATCTCGACAAGCCGAGTGGCGAGAAACCTGGTACAAATCTCTCCCTATCCTAGGCTCATCGTACGAAAATGTTTGGTAAACAATGAATCTTCTGATATTTAGCAATTCATAGGCAAGACCTTCCCCTCTGGACACTCTCGTCCCCGTGCTTGCCGATGAGTTTTTATGTCAACTCTACTCGTTGATTTGAGTTTTACCAATTTCCCAAAAGCACCAGGGATAATGCGCAACAGTGTACGGTTCTTCGAATAGAGTTTAGAAAAACAAAATAAAAACAAAATAACGAATTTACGAACTTTAGACTCGCTTTCCTTTTCAGAAGGGTTTTCCTTCTTGCGTTGGGTCATCGAGCAATTGATGAACTAAATTGACTCACCTTCCTCTTGAGCGGCATGATCGAGGGCCTTTGCTTCCATGTCTCCTTGTTGAAGGAGGGGACGTCGGGTGAGAGGGAGAAGTCGAGCAGAGGACGGAATATGCTGAATTCGGAGAACATTAAGGATCTCAAATGATGTCGCCAAGCAAAAGTGTCCATCTCATGGTTTGGATGCCAAGTGTCCAAACCTGGCCACCTTAGTAGCTAGTCGATAGCCAGAAAAGAAAGGAATAAAGAGATAGAGAGATATCACGAACCTCTCAATGAAGTTCGCCTGCACGATCATCTCCTTTCCCTCGGGAATCAGAGTGACGTCATCGTTGAGGTTGACGAGCACGTGATTGAGACCCGGTTCGTCCATTGAGTGGAAGGAACAAGGAAGGGTGGGGTTGGCTGTAAAATTCTCAGAAAGGCCAAGCTTTCTTCTCTTCACTATGCACTATTATCAATCTAGCCTGCGAGAGAATATGCAAAATGAACCGAGCCATTTCTTGCTAGGCCATCCCAACTAAGGAAGTAATGATGAATTTCAGCGGTTCTGATTCAGAACTTCTGAATGTTCCACTCACATCTGTTCGTGAAGACGAAAAAGATACAGGCTTGCTCCTGATCAGGAGTGCTGGTTGGATGAGCGGCTAGTGCCTGCAATTGCAAGACGGGCTATTAATTAGAGGCTAGTCACCAATAAATGGCTCTCATCATACTGTCATATCTCAGGCTGTTGAACGCAGATAGAATGGGGGAAATAATCTCTTGAAAAATGGGGAGTTTTAGTGAAGTTCACAGTGATGTATCATAGTCACTCCAATTCGGGCTAACGACATCGAAACATTTTTCACGAGAGAACTTAATCTAGGGATTTTTAAAAGAGTGAAAGAGATTTTCAAAGAGGGACCGACAAACCTTTGAAAGTGGATGATCAGATGGATAAACGAAGATTCGCACGGGGTCTAGGGGAGAGCAGCGGCTGGAAAGTAGTCAATAGTTCCGTTCATTATTCTGAGTGACCTTCGAATGTGGGGAGGTTGACCATATCTCTCCAGATGAAAGACAAAAAAGGAACCTGTAGTCGATGATATCGCCTGCTGAAAACGTAGGGCTGAAGGAGGGATGCTTAGCAGATTCTGTGTATGCATCGTGCTTCATCGGCTCTTGTTTTCTGCAAATCCGCTCATGAAACAGTGAATCTGAGGGAGCAGTCAACAAATCTATCACTCTCGTCCTTTATCGCGCTCACAACGAGTAAGGAAAAAAGAGCTTCTCTAGACTATGAGTGGATCATAATGAGGGAATAAATGAACTCACGCATGGTAGAGTCTTCTCACTCGATAGACAGTGGTTGATTGACGCGGAAGAAGGAGGAGGAGTATTGCCGTAGAGGCGAACACGCAGAGCAGACACTGACAGGGTACTTTCATTGGAAATTTTTTGTATCGCTTTCAGATATGTTTCACGTACGCTATATGGGCATGAATATATTGCAAGTGAAACATATCTCAAAATGGTGCAAAAATTTTCCAATAAGAGAGCTCTAGACACTGAATCAAAAACATTCAAGAAGGAAAGGTGCAGCCACGTCAAGTGTTTTTATAGTCGTCAAGAGATGACTACGCTTGGTGGTGTAGTGCGAGGCCGACTGCTAGCATTTATTGGTTGAAAAAAACGAAAAAAAAAGAGATCGGGTGAATTGAGTTTCAGCTCCACTTTGTTAGAAGATGAGGTATTGTGAAATTAGTCAGCGTCTGGGACCGAAGTACTATAAAATACTCAAAATCGAAGAAATATGTTGTATGATGGAAACCACGATAGATAAAAGTGTTCGAAAGTCTAGGTAATCGTCTGTAATCGACTCTCTCCTGTTTGCATGCTCTCTTTCCTTCTCTGATCTGCTAGAGAGTGTGAAAATGAGGAGAGTAAGACCATTCCTCGCCTAAACTTTAGCAGGGATGGCATCGAAAGAATTGATTCTCTTCTTTTGAGGGCTTTCTCAAAGATTGGAGTAGCGAGAAAGCATGGATAATGAATAGGGTTCTATTGTTGGAAATTTTTTGTATCATTTTCGAATGTGTTTCATGTGCGCTATATATATGGACTATATAGCGTACATGAAATATATCTGAAAATGATGCAATAATTTTCCAATAAGAGAACCCTAATATTGAATAAAATGGGGAAAAAAAGGTGGAAGAATCGAAAACAACCTGGATCGCTCTCGAGCTTGTCCAGCCACGCATTCTCTGCAATATCACGAAGATTTTTCAAGAAAATGATATTATACAATTGTAAAAATTAGCCTGTCGAATGATATCTATGAATTAGATCGATAATGAGATTATATATTACAGAGTAGAACTCGCAGAGAAGGAAAATACGACACTGGCGCTACATCTTTGACATTGTTTCAATTTCTCCTTAGAAACACCAAGGAGGAAAGAAGAAGGCATTTGATCTATGATCGGTAAAACCACTGAAATAACAAAAACATACAGAAATTGAATCAACTTGATCGGTTGTGTAACTTGATAAAAATTCAAGAGGGATGGACACGGAGGCGCATAAGTGAAAATTGAAAAAAAGAATGCATGGGATATAACAACTTCATATCGCAGCCTCGCGGTGTTTCGCTTATTAGAGTGTGATAAAGTGGGAGAGGCAAAGAGAGTGAAGAGCGTTAGATGCATCAGCGAGAGCCTAACGATGTCTCGCTGATGCGCGAATTCGCTAACGGGTGCAAGGAGCGTCATAATCCGAGGTTATCGAAACAGGCAAGAGGGAAAACAATTGGGGATCGTGGTAGAGGAATGGATATGTCTATCTCTACCCGGAAACAGCAATGTTGTTCAATACCAGCTTCTGATAATGCAGGATGTGGCTTCCAAGTATCTCTACCCGGTCAGACCGGTAATAGTACACGGAGAAACAAGAGAGTCAGAAATTGCATAACACGGTGTGCAGCAAAGGCTAATTGAGAATTACTATTGCAAAACTCTATTTTCTGCGAATCTGCAAGAGGAATGAACGTGTTTATCTCAACCCTGAAGGTTCTGAAGGAACAGCTCTGAAGGTCAAAACTTGCTTGTCACGAAGGGTTGGAGCAATGGTCTGACTCTCTTCAGTTTGCACACTCAAGTCAGAGAGACGAGAGAGCGTGCAAACAGAAGAGAGTCCGACGACGTTCATGGGATGGATTTGCAACAAATTCTCTTACTTTCTCTCTTTTATTCTTTCCCTCTCTGGGTGCTCTATCCGACCGTTCCATTTCTTTGTGAACTGTTTCTGAACACTCTGCCATAGTACTTTACCGATTTTAATGAATCACGATATGTACACAAATAATGAACAATCAACAATACTCGTACAATAGTGAGGGGCTCTTGACTATCTAATTCAATGTTTACATTCCTGCCACGCATGCGCCGTCCAGCACTGGGACCGCCTTCATCTGCGACAACCTGAAATGAATTATATGAATATCCGTAAGTCAAAACATAATATATATCACCCTAATTGCTCATCACTCTCATCATTCGTTTACTCAGTCGAAGTCAGAGCGCTACATTAGGATATTAAATCATACTGTTGTTAACATGAATGACAAATGTGGAGATCAAAAAAGGAAAAAAAGGCGATGCATTGAAAAGCACTGAATTAAAATATTGTTACTAACTAAAAGTCTTCGCAAATAATATACTCACAATAGCGGATTGTATCCGTAAATTGCGTTGAACTTCTGTACGCAGCCGTCCCTTTCCCTGTAGTGATCGCCCTGTCCCGAGAGGCCCGGGTGCGATTTCGAGTTCCTGCATTTAGCAATTCATAGATTCTTATTCACATCTGTCAATCGTTCAAAAGACGATTGCAAAATTTCGTCGATTTATCACGAATCACACTATAAAGAAGGATGGAATCAGTAAGTTACTCACCAGTGTCCGACAATTTTCTTGACCATCATTGGCGGTTTCCTCGTAAGATGAGATACGAGGTAGTTCATGGCGATGTCCTGAAAAGCATTTTTATGATGAATCGACCATTTCGATCTCTGCTGATCTCCCACTCGCCACATCAAAACAACCATTGACTTCCAAAAATCTTGGAGTCATGAGTTCGTAAGAATTTGTATCTTTATTCTGCGCGCTATCATGAGATTTCTTTCCGAATACTCACGCCACAATTGACCGTATCATCCACATGTTGTCTGATCGCTGGGTGCATGTTGTACGTGTACTCGTAGAAAAATTCCTGCAACCACTCGGCTACAGTACCCCAACTGAGTTTGAGTTGGATTACACTCTTAATCTACCGTACCTTGTGCACTACGAAGAACGAGTCAAGTAGCATACTGTACTCGCAGGCGGTCAGCCTACCGTACCTCGAGGTGTCCTCCCACCACGAATGGAACCTGGGTACTTCCATTTTAAAAGACTATACCATGAATAGGCGGGCATGAGTCTTATCTTTTAGAATAAAAGACACATTTAATGGGACTACTGCAAAAATGGTCAGTTGGTGCAGTTACAGTATGCTGGTGATCTTTACCGATTGACGAAGCCGACAATCCGGCCGCGGTTCTGCCGCCACACCTTGAAGGCGTACACGATCTCCTCCTGGTTGAGGTCCATGTCGTCGTCGATGGAGAATACTGCCTGATATGGGGAAGATATGACAATAAGAATATTTTACTTCAAAAACATAGAGGTCAGCAAAAACATAAGGTAATTCACTCTCTCAAGGTTACAGGCTCTCACGTCCATGAATAAAAGAGTAAACTCGGACGTTTTAGAAACAATATTGAAGAGAATGGTAAATGAATGAAAATATGCAATACTTAGAGATATGAATGTTTTTTGTCAATATTCAAGTAAGTCAATCGTAATAATCGCACTCATCCCACCTCGGTTTCAATCCGATCGTACGGCATGAATCGATTGTTGAGACTGTTGCGAGCAGAGCGGACGAATCTGAAATTGGCTTGGATTTTCGAAATGGCGATTCAAAATTTTTAAAACTTTTAAGGGCTTGATCTTTGATCCCTTTCCCTATCTCTTCCTCAGACAATACACAGTTGAGAAGCTGCTCACTCACTCGACAGGAATGTGAATCTTCGGCCAAGCACCGGGAGGATCGCGACCGACGTTATTCCAGACGACAAGAATCTGAGAAAGGTACGGCAATCACAGCTTTTTTCGTGTGAACTCTACTCGAAAAATTTGAAATTGTATGACAATCAAATGGTCATAAAAGATGGAAGGCCGTGTATGAAAAAGGCAGACGACCTTGTTGAGATGCGGGCAGTTGTTCAACTTCTGAATTATCTCCTTCACTCCCTCGTCCCGTTGGAACGTCATGAGGAGAACTGCGAATGAATTTACGAGACTGTCTTCTAGAGTTCCAAATATTATTATTTTTGCCACGCAAAAGAGAATCAAACTTGCGAGAGTTTGATTGGAGAGTTGTAGTGAAAATGTGAAACACATAACCTCGCTGTAGTCTGTACGATCAGAACGAGAACAGCTAAGCAGCGCACGAAGACCATCACTATTTGAACAGAAACTTCGTTCTCTCCATTCGTTCTCGTTCTCTCCATTAAGCACATTTCGACCGATTCGGTTGCGAGTGAGTGTACAGAACAAGGAGAGCGTGGTATTGACTCGCAAAAACACTCGACTCGAGTTTCTCGCCCTTATCAAAGAGACACGGGGAGGTCACGTTTCACGGTCTCCACAAAGGTGTCAACTCAAATTCTCGCAAGTATACGTCTGTTTTCCGTGGGAAAAGTATTAAAAATTAAAATCTCCTCACAATAAGTCACACCCCACTGCCCAATTACAAAATTTATGTTTCATATTTCCAATTTAACTATCAAATCAGATTTTCGCTGATTATATAATCACTGCTTATTACAATACAATACAATACAATATTTATCTGTTATCGCTTTCTGGGCGCAGATCAAGATGTGGGGTCAGAAAAGGTCGTTCTTCTCATTTCAAGATGGTCATTTGCGGTGTGCTTGCGAGAGGATGTTGGATTGCATTGCATAGATAGAATCTCACTATAGGTCGTAAACGAAGCCTTGCGTGTTCTAGAATCTTCTCTGTTCGAATCCGCCAGACTCGATGATCAATCTTTCAACGAGATGATCGAGTCTAGATTCTGAAGGACCAAACATCTTAGTAGGTCATACCCATCACACGGTGACCAATCCGGCTTGGATGGGGATTCTCTTTTCTTGATGAGTCGAAGGCGGAAGCGAGGGGTATTAGGGGAATCCAATCCAAATCAGAGAGAAAAGGGAGAGGGACCGCTCGCGACGACTAACAAGGAATGGAATGAAAAAAACAAAAACAAAAACAAAAACAAATAATTCTCAATATTCCTTCCAAATCAGCTCAACTTCAGTGAAATGCTCGCTTGGGCCATGTTTCACTCCCTTTAGTTCTTAAATCAAACTGACGCACAGCGTCTCAGAGGGGGGAAAAAAGCTCATTTGCGTGGCAGATTCGATCCCTGTCATTCTCGGATTAACGAGGGAAAAATCGGCGCTGAACGCTGTTTTTCCAATCATTATCGAGCGCTGCACGTGAATGAGATCGAAATCGAGGAAAATAAAACCTTGTGCGGAATTTATTTGCGCATGTTTGTGCACAAACGCCATCTCAATAACTTCACTTTCCCATGAGGAGTTCTCAAATAAGTGCCAAAAACAGCTGTTTTTGGCTGTTTTTGCCTTATTTTTGTTTACTGCTACAAAAGGAAACTGAAATCGAAAAATCGAAAAAAAGTGATGTGAGCGGAAAGTCTTTACGGAATTTTGTGCGCAAACGCCATCTCGATAGCTTCACTCTCCTCTGAGGAGTTCTAATTTTAATGGGCCGAACTGGTGTTTTGAAACCATTTCTATACCTTTTAAAGTCTGTTTCAGTCAAAGCAGAAGAACCAATTCTGTTTCTCGTTTGTTCAAATATCGTTTTAATTATGTTTCAGCTGGCAATAACGATCATAGTTTTCTGATTTTCGCAGTCTTTCGATGATATCGAAGATTTCAAATATGTTTCGCAATATCGATAATATATTTTGCCCACTATTTTCAAAATTAGGGATGAATTTCCATCGACCGACTCTAGAGTCGATAATGAGACACAGTGAAAGGGTGAGTTCGATCTGAAAATAGATCTGCCACGCAAATGAACTTTCATCCCCCCTCTGACACGCTGTGTGACGCCAGTTTCTTCCTTTTTCACATTTTAATAAATATTGAAATAAATATTAATATATACATATGAAAAAAATTTAAATATAAATATGAAAAAAATACATATCTTCATATCTTACACGCTAACTGCTCCTTAAAGGAGGGCTCTCGGCAAAGTAGCCACATCGATAGAAGGGAGGTTCCACCCTCCAAAGATCATAGCGCGAGATAGGAAGTGGAAAGACATCGGTAGGATAGCTCAGTGGTATACCATCCGTCACGTAATCGGAGGGTTGCGGGTTCGATCCCCACCAGCTTTTGACAAAACCTCAAGATATTTGAATTCGCGCACTTCCCTGGCCCATCAAGCGTCCATGGCACTCAGCCAACTAATTATAACTCTGATGAGAGTAGAGATATTAATGTAATTTTTGTGAAGCCTTTAGTCGTTAAGAGGAGCTAGGTCATGGTAATGACAGGGTCGAAAGTTGAACTTTGCCTTCAGTCCTCCTTTAAGATGATTTATCACGTTCTATCTATGATACTCAGCACAATCACAGTTGAGAGTGCCAAACATGCGAGAGCGTTCAGAATGGAGAAAAGCAGATATTACAACTCTTACAGTACGCCGCAACGACTAACTGTGAATTTTGTGTTGAAAATTGCCTCACCCGTGAACTGCTCCGGCTCCCTGTTGATGCCCAGTCCACGCGCGAAGGCCTTCGGATTGCGACTGCCCGCAGTTCGCACTATCTGCAAAGAGAAACTTTTTTCAAAAATTCCGTTCACATTTATGCTTCACTATGCTATCATAGTCAATTGTTCTGGCCCAACGGTAGTGCTGCCATGGTCTTATGTAGAATATAACATTTTAAAATTAGTTTTAAACAAAACAATAAAAAAACCTTTCTATACATACTATGTGTCCAAAATAAATTTGCGTTATTTTATGTTCTCTCTCACTAGTCAGCAGCATGAAGAGATAATTACTTGTGAACCTCGCTGCCGTCAACGTTCATTATTACGATTTGCGCGGTGTTTACTTGAAATTTTAAAAAAACTAAAACATAAATTTTAAAAAAAACAAATAAAAACAAGCCTCGCTGTCATCATAGTACTCCGCTTCCGATGGCAGATCGTACACATCATGCAGAGTGCGCGGAGTGAAGGTGAGATCACGACCCGAGTTCCATCGATCGTTTGCGTACTGAAGAGTGAAAAATTCAGACCATCGTCTCTTTTTGCATACAATATTCACAATTAGTTGTTGCGTCGCAACTGTAAGAGTCTGACTGACCCTCTCCCTCTCTCTCCATTTACAGACTATCTCGATTGAGAGAGTACTAAATAGAGATCAGATCCGCTCCCCCATTAAAAGTTATGAGGATGACGAAATCAACAAGAATTAGGAACAGCTCTCGGGAACGACACCAAAGGTTTTTAAAAATATTTCTTGAACCAGACGCAATCAAGGAACTTGCGAAGGCCTGGCACGGTAATTACACAGAGAACGTGAAGCAAAACTTCGGCATGTGTACCAAAGGGTTTGAATACGGATGACTCTTTTTCATTATGTTTGACCTATCGTCGACCTGACTGGCAAGATAGCACGCAGAATGAAGGGAATACCTTTTTACTAAGCCATAAATAATGTAAAATTTTAAAATACGGTAAAATATACTACTTACCAATCGATGCGAAGTATATCGATGGTGGTTGAAGGGCGAGGCGATCCTCTTGTACTTCTCGCCCTTGGTCTCCATCTCATAGGTGTTGTTAGTCTCGTAGGCTTCGAAGACGGGCTTTGTTGGAGTCTGGGGATGAAGTATGACAGTGTTTTTTCCGCAATTGTTGAAGTCGATTCGTTTCCATTATATGCTAGCAATTTTTGTTTCACGATACTTGTGTCAGGCTAGTTTGTAGGATACACCAAACGTATCCTAGGAGCAAATTTCCACTTTAGCTCACCATATCAACCGTGGGCAGCTGCAGCTGCATTCTCTCGGCGACTGCAGCAAGCAGAGAACGAGCGAGAGCTGTGAGTGAAATAAATGTTCACGGAATTCAGAGATACCTCACGCTACCGTCTCTCGCCCAGCGGCGTGAAAAAAAACCGATTTGTGATAAATTGCATCATCATAAATTGTTATTAGTCAATTCCAAGACTAATGGCATTAGTCTAATGCACTAACAATCGTTCAAATCTTTGGGCGGAGTTACGGATTCAGTCGTCGACTTTCCCTCACCCTCAGCATTATCCATCCTCCTCCTGAAGATGGTCGCCCGTCGGCGCATTTCGAGAATGTCTTCTGAAGAATCAAGTTTTGATAATTAAATTAGCATTTTCCATTATTTGATTATTTTTGAATATTCTCTATTAGCTGATGTCTCTTCGATGAATCAGTTTTTACAATATCTTCTTCTTACAAAGCCCTGCTGAAGCTCAATTCACCCGATCCCTTCATCTCTAAAATCGCATTATTACAATCAAAGCATCGGTAGTATATTTATGCTTGCCATACCACTTGAAGTGTGAATAAATATTGCTTTTGTGCATATTTAACTTTTTTCGAATTAAAGGAGGAGTAAACTCAAAATTCAATTTTTGAAGCTATCATATGCAAGGCCTAGAGCTCCACAACGATAAGAAACTCCGAAATTTTCACATTGATATCTCCATTCCGAGCAAAGTTATAGCTAGTTGGCTGGAAGCCAGATCAGGGAAAGCTAAACTTGAAGAGAGTGCGTCCCTAGGTGAAACATATTCCAACCGGGCGCGCGTTTGCATTTACTCCTCCTTGAAGCGACCTCGAGAAGATGCATGTTCGGATTTTTTTTATTTTTTTTTCTTGGAGTTAAAGAGGCTCCCGCATTGGTTTTTCATTTTCCCATCTTTTTACAAGGCACTGCTGAAACTCAATTCATCCGCTCTAATAATCACGCAAATCGAAAAACTTAAAAGCAGTATTGAATAAATCCTATTGCTTTTGAATACAAATAAATCACAAACCTTTAGGCATGCTCGCCAGCACTTGCCGCGCCTGCCCGATGGAATTGTGAGGAAACCGAAGAGCGGCGAGTTTCCAGTCGAGCTGGTCTGGCAAAAATTGTTGTGAAAAAAACTCATCATTTCTTGGCATTTTGCCAGATTATTTTGATCCTGGTGTCACATGCGAGAGCGCATGCAAATGCTAGGGGCCTCTTTCTCTACCCTTTCCCCTCTCTCCTCTCGCGCTCTTTTGGAGCACTTTCCTCGTAGGCCTCACTCTCGAACAACAGTGGCTACGAGTGAGCAATCGTCTGACTCTCTTCAGTTTGCACGCTCTCTCGTATCTCTGATCGGTGAGAGAGCGTGCAAACTGAAGAGAGTCAGACCATTGCTCCTACGAGTGCGAAATGCGTCCTTCATCCTGCACACCACCTAGGCCGGTGGAATGGTGAAAGAGCGGATTGAATGAAGAGACCGTGGTTGTGTTTCTCGAATATTAATGCTCACCCTGGAACGGAAGTGGCTGCGAGAGCGACATCACCACCGGAATGCAGCCACTGTGCAGGGCGAGCAGGAGGTGCGCCTGAGGAGGTAGAGATTAGAGATGCCAAATCGGCGCGCGCTCTCCTCGTTTCACGCGCTCTCTCGCTCTGTCTAACCGGCGAGAGAGCGTGTGAAACGAGGAGAGCGCGCGCCGATTTGGCATCATTAGTAGAGATGGAGTAATCGTCTGACTTCTGTAGTTTGCATACTCTCTCGCTAGCTCGAAATATAATTCTCTCAAATTTCGACACTTTCTCTTCATTTTAACATCATTTTGAATTCGAAAGTATAACGTGGAATACCTGGAAGAGCGGAGACGGTGAGAGAATGCAGAAAGAGACGATGGAGAGATCGATGACTAAAATAAACAAAGTATATTGGCCCGGTTTTGATGACTTATCTCAATGAGGTAAGCCCACACTATTAAACCTTCGCAAATAATGAAAATATGACCCTCCGTGATATCTAATCAGTATTGTAAGTTCGCAGTATTAATATCAATCAATCAATATTTATCACGTCATGCGTTAACGCAAGATGAGGAAGGGTCGGTATTCTTCAGCAGTTGCGTTCCACCATCTCGCTCCAATAGTTCTTCTGAGATCATCTCTCCATCGGGGTTTAGGCTGACCCGGTGAGCGCGTCCTGTTGTAAGGTATCCACATAGTAGTCGCTCTGCTCCATTCTTCCATATCCATTCGTCGCAGTTTCAACGCCCAAATTGCCTTCCTTCTCATAGCCTCCTGATTCCAGTCACGGACTCCTGTTGCGTTGCGGATGTTCACGTTCCTCCATCGATCTCGCAAGCTGATTCCGAGCATTTTCCGCTCCATCTTAAGCTGAGTCACACTTAGTCGCTCCTTGTCACTTGCTCGTAGGGCCCATAGCTCGCTGCCATAGAGTATCGTAGACATGACACAACTGTTGAAAAGGCGCCGCTTTGTTTTCATCGGTAGAATGCGTGAAGAGAGGAGGTACGAGAGCTTGCTCCATGCGAACCAACCCAGACGAATTCTGTGCTCAAGTTCTGCTGAGTAGTCAAGGGGAAGTGAGATTCTTCCGCCTAGATAGGTGGTGGATTCGGCAAAGTTGAACTTCAGATTGTCGATGACAATGGGTGCTCGGGTGGAGGTGCACGAGGTTAGAAGTACGGTCTTGGATGGATTTACTTCAAGACCAACGCGCGCGCAAGCCTCCATAAGTTTCTTCATCATGTTCTCCAGTTCGGGGCGACTCTTTGCGATTAGAACAATGTCGTCTGCATACTCTAAGTGACTCAGGTTGCGGCCATCGATCGATATTCCGTTGTTCTCCCAATCGATTTCATTCATAGCGTATCTCAAGACGGCATTGAAGAGACATGGGGAGAGAGTGTCTCCTTGGCGAACTCCTCTCCGCACTTCAACTGGAACCAAATCCTCGTTGACACGGATGAGAGTAGAGGAAGATTCGTAGAGGCGACGCAAGAGATGGATTAGAGTCGGGTGCACTCTAGCGATCCACAGTGCGTGCCAAACAGAGTTCCATTCCACACAGTCAAATGCCTTCCGAAAATCCACGAATCCCAAGTAGAGGTGCATTCCGTATTCGTGCGTGCGTTCTGCGAGTTGTTTGATCGAGTGAAGATTGCTGAGAGTGCAGTGACCTTTCCGGAATCCGGTCTGAGTGTGCGATTCAGCCTCTTCAATTGATGATTCGATTCGTTTGAGAACAACGCGAGTGATTGTCTTGAGGGATACGTTAAGCAACGAGATTGGTCTGAAGTTTCCGATATCTGTTGGGTCGCCCTTTTTGTGAAGAAGGGACACAACTGCTTCAACCAAATCTCCAGGAACTTGGTCTCCTGCTACGAGGCGATTCAGTAGATCAGCGAAGAATGGGGCAAGGTGCTCTCTTGAGTGGTAAAGCATGTCAGGGAGGATACCATCGGATCCAGGGGAATGCCCGCACTTGAGAAGCGAGAGAGCATGCCTCGTTTCATCTGGAAGGAAGAGTGGCAATGGTTCGGGAGAAGGAGGCACGGCCAAGGGAATGTTCACTGCGCGTTTGTAGAGTTCCCCGTAGTAAACTTGGACGGCAGTCTTAGTCGCATCTTGGGAAAGGGCGCCAGAGACTGGGTCAGGAACGAGAAGTCGTTTACGAGACGAGCGCAGTTTGAGCATCTCTTTGACGATGCTTCTTCCTTTCATTGCAGCTTGTTTTGCCTGGTTCTCTTTCCTTCTCTTGATATCGTCTACGAGGTTGCTTCGGGCTGTTTTGCATGACAAGGAATATTCGACATTGGATTGCAGGGATGATCGAAGTAGATGGCGTTGAGCAAGGAGTTTCCGAGTTGCGGGAGAGATCCAAGGTGGCGATTGCCTCTTTCTCCAACAGTTGGTTGCTGCTGTCTTTGCAAACGCTTGTATCTTGTGGAAGGCGTCTATGGCTGAGGATGGACGAGCAAGGGGCATTGATGCGAGAAGGTTCGCATTGGCAGTAAAAGCGACTTTATCGAAATCCAGCCGCTCCCTGCATCTTTTATGCCGCACCTTGTTGGGGAGAGAGAGGGTGAGTCGGACGAGACGATGGTCGGAGTCGAATTCGAACTGTCCAACGACTCCACAATTGACAACTCTCGCTGTGATGGGCGATGCTACGAAGTCAATTTGGTTGAATGTGGAGCCGTTAGGGGAACGCCAAGTCCAGATTCTTCCTCGACGTCGCTTGGGGAAGGTGTTTTGGATGCGCAATTTGTTCCTCACGCAGGTCTCTGCAAAAGAGCGCCCACGTGAGTTCGGGGTCGGAGAGGCAAATTCACCGACAAATCTTTCATTGCCAGGTTCCTTTGCGACTCTACAGTTGAAATCCCCGACCAAAACTGGCATGTATCCTGCCGGAGCGTCGTGCAGCGCGTTCTCGATCTGGTCAAGGAAGTCGTCGTAGACGGCATCATCATAAGCCGATGTTGGGGCGTAAGCATTGACCAGGAAGAGTTTCTGTTGTGGTAGCTGCAGGGTTGCGAGACGATCCGAAAGACCTCGAAACACGGCTCCTTTTGCAAGATGCGGTTGCAGCAGGAAAGCGACACCATGTCTTGCAGTGGCACCCCCTGAGTGATAAACGACGATGCCTGAGGCCGCAAGATTGAAGGAAGCTAAACCCACAATCCTCGCCTCCTGAACAGCTACGATGTCCCACTTGATCTTTGAGAGGGCCAGCTCGATCTCGAGGAGCTTCTCCTTGGGTGCGAGTGTCCGGGCGTTCAGCGTGCCGATGTTGAATGGACGACCCATCGAGGCGGCTTACAACTCCCGCTTGCCAGAGCTGCTGGGAGAGGGAAACTGGCCGAGGGAGAGGGAGACGGGGGGACGGAATGCGCACCACACCGCTCGCGACTAGCGTTGAGGGCCAGAATGAATGTATTAATATAATCAGAATGTATTAATATAATCATTTCTTACAGTGGCATTCCCATCCCTCAGCACAAAAGAGTTTCGATGTGAAAGTCTCACCGCACTGCTTCTCCGTGCAGGATATCCGATGAATGGCGCTTGATTTGTTCACCAGCCTCGTCGGTTCTTCCGATTCGCAGAGGTATGCAGCGAACATCTGAGAATTGTAAACAAGCACTCGATCATTGATTTTCTGCGTAAACCGAGATCTTTCCCATGGTGACTCAAGAGGCATCACCACATTTAGCTCTCAATCATCCCCTATTTCCGACCTATGAAACACGCACTCTCTCCTGCATTCCCTTGTCAGCCTTTTGCGAATATCATTCCGTTATCCTTTTTTGATCATCATCATTCACTCACTTTTCTCTTCGTAGGCAGAATCGACGGCCTCTGTTTCCACTCGTTGACGTCGAAGGCGGCCACGGAAGGATAGAGGGAGAAATCGAGGCCGGCGCGGAACTTTCTGCAGTCACACAAGAAGAACTATGAAAATTTGGTTATTTGTGTGCGATAACGATTACTAATCAATTATTAATCGCTTTTATTTTCACATAGGTTATTTGAAACTCATTTGATATGCTCTAGCTGATAGGAGCTGAATTTAGAACGGTTTCTTAAGAAACTCTTGAGACATGACAGGCGAGAGAGTACGCGGAATTAAGAGAGTCAGTTCACGAATAACCATTTACTTATAAACAATCCTTTTGAGTTATGTTTAATGATAACTTTTAGTCGCAATTCTCGTCAAAATCATCGATTTCAGTCACCAATTTTTTTGTGAACCACATCTCATATTCGAAACTTTCAATTCTACAGTCATGGGTAAAAATCTCTGTGAATTTGATGATTTAATAAAACCCATCGGTCTACTATCATTTTCCTTTTGCCCGTTTCCTCATATCGCCCATTTGAAGCTCATTTCAACCTATCAACATATCTCGCCGATCTAGCGCTAGGACTAGGAATGGCTTGGCAACAATTGTTTCTTCTCTCGCATATCAGGCCTATGCGAAGAGATGGTTTGGCAATATATTAGTCTAAATGAATCATTCTGCGTACTCTGTCACCGAAGAGACAGACGTGAGAGCACACATAATGATGAGAGACAGGTACTACAGTCGTAGACGACAATTGACCTACCCCGGTGCGAATCGGGCCTGAGCAATCATTACAGGGCCAGTGGCTTCAACAGCACTCAACGGATTCAGATTGACGACGAGTAGGTTGGAGTTGTTGCGGGAACGAGAGTAGAGTGGCTTGGCTACAATGGAATGTTATCGACTGTGAATGGTTGTACAAGATACGACTCTGTTCTATAATTCTTTTGTTAGAATTGATTACGGAATTTCAGTGTAACTTTACCTTTTATTGAAATAGCTTTGAATTTTTTTGTTTAAAGAAGGGGTAACACGAATGAATGCTAGGGAGTCCCACCACGAAGATATTGCGCTCGCAATGGGGAACTGTAGCAAAATTACCTTAAGAACAAGGCGAAAATTATGTAGAGCGAGTGAAACATAAACGAACTAGCCTCAACCCTGCGGCTGTCAATGAACTTTGTGCGTATGTAAATAGCCTCATAGCTGTTTGTGAAACTTCGGATAAGGTGATTCATGATCGGGGTGCCAGCTTCAATTGCATACACATAGTGACTAATTGAAATAATTTTTCGTGTTACCCCCTTCTTTAATATAACGTTTCAATTCCATTACGAGAACTCTGTTCATTCGACGTTCTCTCGAACCAATCTGGTCGGTGAGAGCGGCACTAGATCGGATAAGAACTGTCTATGACGTCATGCCGCCTTTGCTATATCAAAGGCCGCTTGACGTGATAGTTTTCATCCGACCTCGTGCCGTGAGAGCGCATACACAATGAAGAGTCGTATGTTGCTTCTTTATTTGCTGCGTTATCTCTGATCTGACTAACCGCCATCGGTAAACTTGATCTCGATGCAGGCGTCGTTCGGCGAGGAAGTAGCGGCAGGATGCTGCGCCAGGGCCTGAATTAGATGAGTGCATTTTTTCTTCACAGTTAAGTCCTCTATAAACGCTAGATGAGCCAGTCTCTCTTATTTTGTGAACTATTCATAGTAGGAAAAAGGTGATGCAACACTTTCTTCATTACTCGTAGCCTCTCAGCGGTCGGCAAGTGTGGAATGACATAACTAATGGTTTCTTCAGCTCGTTTAGTTCACAACCCTCATCCCACTCCTTTGTTGCCTAGTTGTGACATCGTATCTAATGTTTTTTTCTTTGCTTACGTTTCATAATCTATTTTCTTGCGCCCGATAACATGATAAATTATTATTATTCATGTTTCTCTCTCGTCGATGAGAGAATACACGGATGCGAGAACGCATAATGAGGAAAATCTTTGTTTAAAAATTTAGTGCATTATTACCTTTGCCAATGGATGGCTAACGGGCGGCACGAACACTTTGAACTTGGAGAAGGGCGAGCATTGACTGGAAATTGTCGACATTTACTCATTCGAATAATTATACAGAGAAACAATTCAGTTTCACACTCCAATCAAGGATTTAAATATGCTTCAGAAAGGTTTCAAGTTTGAACTCAAAACATGCCATCCAATTATCTCTTGACATCCACTGATACCAAACAAAATAATGAGCAATGGTCTCGCTCTCTCCATATCACACACTCTCTCGCTCACTCTGGTGGACGAGAGAGCGTGTGGTTTGGAGAGAATCAGACCATTGCTCAAAATAATTCGCTCTAGTTGCTTATTTTCGATATTTGTCCAACCTGTAATCGAAGTCTTCCGACGAAAAATCGAAATCCGTAGGAGCGAATTCGATGTCGGCATCTCTGCTCGATTGACCTGAATATCGATCGATTCATTGAATTACCGATTTATAGAACTCTCGATCAATCAATTCATATGAAAGTATGCTGCCTATTTTCTGTTTTATTAGTGCAGACTCCTAAGCAAATTTCCATTTAATCCATCTATGAAAAAAAACTAAAATTCTGTGTGGCGTCACCGACAAAAAAACGAAGCAGGATTTCGATCTCGTCATTGTGCAAACACGTAATCCCAAGCTCTTATCGTAGTGAGAATATGAAGAAAAAAACGTCAGATGAAATCTGCTCAAACTGCTCTCTTAATTTTTCATACATTTGATTTTCTGTTATCGCTCTTTAGCAATTAATCTTTTTTTTTAAATTGGCGTAGAGATGAAAAGTGGAACTCTTCATTGACAATTGATTACAAACTCTTTTCATGCAGTTTTGAATCCTTCTTCAACTAGGCATTTTGAACATTGAAACCGGCTTGAAGGCAGTTGAGTTTCACAAATTCATTTTTATCCAAGTGAACGCAAGCTTTTAATAGCGCTCCGGATCTCTCCAAAACATAATAAAAAAAAAATAGTTTTGACGTCATTGATATTTTTCTCTCATATTGTGAGCGAACGATGAAGGCACGAAAGAGTGAAGAAAAAAAGGGAAAATTCTCTCGCGTTTACATGCGCCCCCACCCCCACATCAGATCGAATTTTGCTGGAATTTTTCCAAGAAAATGGCAATTGTTTACCAAATCTCAGTTGTCCCTCGTGTCTCGTCGCCAGCTTGGGGAATTCCTCACAGCTATGTCCGTGAGGAATCGCGAGCAGGTCGTTGTTGAGGTAGCGACAACTGAAGAGATAACTCCAGATGGGAACCAGACAAGAGGAAACTACTCTTCATTTTTCTCACTCTTCCTACACTTATACTGACATAATCTGAAGATGAATCCTCAAGTTCAGATGCAGAAATAACTCGCTCTTGCTAGATAAAAGTAATTTTTTGAGGCCGAGTGAACGTTCTCAGACTTTGGATAATGTGCGTAAATATCATAGAACAAATATAATTCAGCACACTCACATTGCATCTTCCGCTTCCTCAGAGGGAGCGAGAGAGTGTGCCTATTGGAGAGAGTCAGACGACAAGCATTCTCACCCATTCTTGGTCCACGTGCTCTTCCTGACGAGCTCGCTGACGCCCTCCGGTGATTTGAGAGCAAATCCGCCGAGAAGAAAGCAAAAGAAGAGAAGGGGACAGCAGACGAGCACGATCTGGAACAAGAGTCTGACTAGAGTTCGAGAAACGACACCACGCTCTCTTCATTTTGGGAGCTTGACCAAGCTTATCTTCCAGGCAGCATGGCCAAATCCTGTCTCTTTTCCTTACTTGAACACAACATGATGATGTTGAGTTTCACCCATAGCATTTGACTGTCATAAAAGTTTCCTTCTCGATAGTTCCCAAATCTATTCTTGTCTAATAATATAATTGAGAAAATAAAATGATAAACTGGCAAACTCACCTGTAGAAAGCGCGATTTGAGGTAGGACTGAGGCGCGTGGTGCTTGTTCGTGCCCAGGAGTGAGTAGGCTGCATCGTCTTCTCGCATGCCTTGAATTTAAGTTAGAGAAAAGAAACGGTCTCTTCATTTCTCACGCTCTCTCGCCGATCGAATCACGAGAGAGTGTATAGAATTAAAAGAGAGTGGCATGAAGCATGGTTTAGAAATGAATTTTTACGAAATGGGTCTACATTCTAGAAAATTGATTCTTTCTAAATCGCGTGAATGTCAATGAAACACGAAGGGAAATGAGAAATTAGGTTGCAAGATGTCTCTGCACATTTGAAGTCGCCTCAAGGGACGTCTACCCCTCTTCTGCCCCTTCGGCGCTAGGTCGGATGAGAACTATGACGTCATCCGTTGAAAGATCGTTGATCAAAGGCGGCACGACGTCATAGTTCTCATCCGAAATAGTGCAGCCCATTCAAGAGTTGCCAACATTAATTGGGGCAGCCCTGTTATGTAATGGGTGAAAAATGGGAATTGCGAAACTTGAATAATAAGAAAATTCTACGGAATAATACACGACGTTATGTTCTGCGAATGAAACACGGAGGGAAATTAGGCTGCGAGATGTTTCTGCGAGATTGAAGGAAAATCCCTAAAATTCCATTCCATAGAAACGGAAAATCGAGGCAAAATAGATTAGAGATTAATTCGCATGAAATGGCTCTCTTCATTCTGGGAATAGAATCTTCCTGTAGCAAATGACGTGAAGGTCAGTGAATGAAACACGAAGGGGTAAGAAGGAATTAGGCTGCGAGATGTCCCATCGAGATTGAAGGCACCTTTGGGGAATGAGTGGGCGCGATTAGAATCTCCGCACTTTGGCGGGGGGATTGATCCACTCTCTTCATTTCTCCCACTATCTGACCGGTTAGAGAGGGAGAACGAAAGCGTGCAGGGAAATGGAGAGGCGCCGATCACTAACGGGGGAATCGTTAATCGGTCCAGACCAGTATTGATGCAGACTGACTGCAGACTGACATTATACTCTTGAACAATCAAGAGGCACTGAACGAGAAACATTTCACTTACCGTTTTCCACGATGTAATGAGCATGTTTTCAATAACTGGGAATAAATTCAACTGGATAGGCATTTTGAAAAGCCAGGAAATTGAGTTAAAGTGCAGCTTGGAAGCTTGTCGCAATCTTCCATGTGATCTCCGAGGAGAGTTCTTGTTCGTACTAGATTGGACCTGAGATGGCAAAAAATGTGAGATAAAAGTGCATTTTTCATCAATTGATGTCGTCAATTTCCGTCTGCCACATACTGAGATCCACTCACCAGTGGGATTTTCACCAGCCCAGATCTCATTCCGCTGATCTTCAATCTTTAGGATCAAATGAAAAGCGCTTATATTCAGCAGTTCTTGGTAAATCAATTCAGCATTCTTAGATTGGATGTACTTTTCTGAGATCTCAAAGGCAGTGGGCGTAACATCTAGGAAAAACTCAAAGAGCGACATAAAAATACTTAAGCTGAGCAGCCAAGTAGCATTAGACATTTTAGCTCTTCGTAAGCTAAGATTCTAAGTTTGCGACGTTTCTGCCTCGTTCGTGTAGAGATTGCTCCTGAGATGATAGATAGGGTGGACAGAAAAGTGTGCTCAACAGTCGGAATCGTTGGTACATTTTATCTGGGGTAAAAAAACTGACATCTGTTAGTGAGTGATAAACGGAGGTTATAGGTCACAGTCAATTGCTGAAGTTGAAAACACAGGGGCAGTTTAACACGCATTGCAGGAACAACGCTTTGCTTTGCTGTGCTTTTCCAGCATGATTTGCATTACTTTGCATGCTTTGCAAACTGTGCATTGATTTGCCGGAACATCGCGGAACTTTCTAGGCTTGAGGGAGCTCTCGACCTTCTTCGTTCCCTTCCACTTGACGCTTCTGACGGTGGGTCCGGCACGCTTAATAAAATCCTTCACGAGCTCCTTGTAGATGTACTCTCCCATTCTGCAAAAACAAGAATTTGGGTCAAGTTATATAATATCTCTCGCTCGAAACTTTCAATTGCCAGGTAGTTTTGGGTCAGATGTTTTGCAAGTGCACATATAGCTGATAATTTGCGTAGCTATATAGCGAAGCTTATGCGTCCCCGAAAAGTCACTAGGCCGGATGAGACCAATGACGTCACAATTCTCATTCGACCAACTACTGGAGGACTCCCCCAGAAACATTTTCTCCCTCTCTCTTTTGAGAGCAATGTATGCAGAGCGTCAGGCATTGCAGAACCCACAAAGTGAACAATTTTTCACGTTCAAAATAGGGTTTTCGTTTTTGGGCGTTTTGCGCCTTTCTGTTGCATTTTCGGATTTGTTTCATGTAAAGTATTTAGCAATTCACAACTAGTTACGAGACCACATCAGATAACAAAATAATTATAAAGTTAATGACTAGTTTTTGTTATCTTTCGAAATCTAGTACAACTTTTGGTGCCCAATTACGCCCAATTCCGGAACTGTAATTAGAGCTCACTTAATGAACGAGCGGGCGCTTCGACCGACGCAGATTGTATAAATGAGTTCGAAGATGACGATGCAGGTGTAGATCTCGTTCGAGTAGAGATACGGGCCGCTTCCGGTTTGAATGAATGATGAGCAGAAGCAGATACGGACCAGCTAGAAGTAAGTACGGTTTATAATTTTCCGATAAGTTTCCATTTTCGCTACTAGGGTTCTCTTATTGAAAAAGTTTTCTATAATTTTCAGATATGTTACATGTACATTATATACATATATATTGCACGTGAAATATATCTGAAAATGATACAAAAATTTCCCATTTAGAGAACCCGATTCGCTACCCTACTGAGCCACTGTGCAACGCAATTGGCACATACCCGAAAATAGCCTTTTCTGATCGAATTCAGGCTATTTTCGGGTATGTGCCAATTGCGTTGCACAGTGGCTCGTGAGTAGGGCAGCGAAAATGGAAACATATCGGAAAATTATTCAAGATCGATCGACCGCTCGAGCGAGCAACATTACTGATTTAAGAAAGTCATAGAACGAAAGATGTGACTTATGAGATCTTTCGATAATAAACCGCTTTACGGGGCCTTCCCAAAATAATAAGCGTTTCTATATAACAAGGCTTAGGTTAGGCTTGAAGCTAGCTCGGAGCGAAGCGACGAGCTAGCTTAATTTAGGTTTGTTAGGCTTAGGCTTAGGCTTAGCTGACTCACCACTCCGACCATGTACGCATGCAGCATATGCCCATCTCGTTTCTTGAACGAAATAATGGCGATGACGTCAGCGAGAATCGAGCAAACCTCAATATTATTAAAATTATTGATTTAAATTATATTATTGCTGCAGTTCTTTTTTGGATATACTACACGAGAAGTAGCAAGTTATGCATCTCTTCTAGACAAGATTTGCGAAGACGTCCCTACTAGGGTTTCTACTTGCATGTCATTTTGGTTAATTATGGAGTTGTCGTTTCAAGTGCGCTAAATGGCTGATAATTATCAATTTAGAGCACTAAATTACCCCAAATTTTAAATCCAATACCTACTCAAGGCACTAGAAGCTTTTGATATATAAAAAGAGGCATGACGCCATATGTAATTCTCATCCGAGCTAGAGTACTACTCAATCATTGCATACCAGCATCCATCGTAGTTTCGCGGGTGAGGGAATGAAGATCTCCACGGAAACAGTCAAAATGAGGGAGACGATAAGGTCGAACACGACGAGGTAGTAGCCAGGCTGCAATTTTGTGTTGAAAATTCGCAATTAGCATATTTGCGGAGCACAAGAGTTATGCTGCGTCTATCTTGATTAGGGGTGGCCAAATGATGCTGCGTAGCGACTACAGCTCTCTTATTGGAATCTTATTGTAATGAATTACATCATTTTCATATATGTTTCACGTGCACTATATAGATCATATATATAGTGCACGTGAAACATATATAAAAATGATAAAATGCATTCCAATAAGATTCCAATAAGATAACTCTAGTAGCGACTCGTTACTCCTCCCTCCCCTCCCCTGATTTCGCAATATGCGAGGGTGAGGCACAAAGCGATTCGCTTCATGGAATTTTTTGAAGAAAAAAAACCTAATCTTCGTTAATAACAGCGCTGTAAAATGACTGATGAGCTACGTCTTTGGTTAGAGTTTCTCAATTTCGAAGAGTGTGGATTTCCCAGTGAGATACCTGCCATCTCTCTCTCTCGCTCTTTCAGGATAATGTATGGCACTAGGTCGTATGATATCAGGCCTCTCACGAGAGAATCGTGACAAATCGGCATTTTCAGTTGACACTCAAATTTTAGGAAATATTGCTAATTATGTTTCCTCTTAGTACTTGACTAGACTAGACTAAAACTGAAGTTTCTGATTTTTTGCATATGCTGCAGCCGCAGCAGGCGGCTGCAAACTTAAGACGTAGGTCGTAGGTTATTGATGATTTGACCAATTAAAGTGGTGGTATTTGCTCACAAAAGTGTTTCTATGATGAAATGAACGATTTTGACGCACGTTGTTCATTTTTCACTTTTGCGACCGTTGCAGCAGACGCTTGATGGACCAGTTTTTAATTTCTAAGTTGAGCATACATTTTTTGCTTCTCTCCAAACTTTCCCAGTTTGTAGAGCTTTTTGCGCATACCAGATTCTTTGTCGATTTTATCTCTGTGGTCTTGGTACATTCCCAAGCCGGCGAAACCCTCATAAAGGGCTGCACGGTTCACCTGCAGTGGATCTGAGTTCGCCAAGTCGCAAGTTCGAACCCCAGCCAGAGCATACAAGATTTTTGCAATGTGATTACATCGAAAAAGTAAGTTTGAGGGTATTATAGGTCATGTTAATGATAAACATGGACGGCAAAAAACTTGTATGCTCTGGCTGGTGTTCGAACTTGCGACTTGGCGAACTCAGATCCACTGTAGGTGAACCGTGCAGCCCGTTATGAGGGTTTCGCCGGCTTGGGAATGTACCAAGACCACAGAGATAAAATCGACAAAAAAATCTGGTATGCGCAGAATTTCAAGCTCTACAAACTGGTAAAGTTTTGAGAGAAGAAAAAATTTACGTTCAGCTTAGAAATTAAAAACTGGTCGACCACGCGTCTGCTGCAACGGTCGCAAAAGTGAAAAATAAACGACGTGCGCCAAAATCGTTCATTTGATCATAGAAACACTTTTGTGAGCAAATGTCACCACTATATTCGGTCAAACCCTCAATAATCGGTGACCTATGTCTAAAGTTTGCAGCAGCCTGCTGCAGCTGAAAGATGCAACTGGGCCAAACCGGACAAGGAAAATCTTCTAGATCCCATACCCGAACTAGAACACTTTAAAAATTAAATATTTGAATTTTCAATGTCAACTCGTTGTCCCGATTCTCTCGTGAGAGGCCTGATATATCAAAGTCAGAATGACGTCATAGTTATCGTCCGACCTATTACCTGAAGCAAGCGTACTCTGATTTCTTCCAACCAGTGGTTGGGCAACGCGCCACCCACTGGCCAGGGCACTGGTTCCCAGCTGGTCAGGCAACTGGTTAACCAGTGGTTGGCCTATGCTCCGCCCACTCGTACTGGTCAACCACTCGAATTCCACTCACCACAGTGCGATTCTCCAGTTTCTGCAGTTTCTTCAGACGTCTCGCAAACACCATCGGAGCCTCCTTCTCCCTCTTCTCTCTGGCAGCAGCAACAGCATCGTCGTAGTCCTCCACGGTCAACTGGAAAGAAGCCGTTCATTCGAGTAATCTATGACGTCATGCCGTGTTTGATCTATCAAATGCGGCATGACGCAACAGTTCTCATCCGACCTAGTGCCCACGCGAATTAAACTGAGCCATTATCTGCACATTCATCACTAGTAATCAAGTAAGAGGAACGATATATTTCCTATCGGTGATGAAAACTTACTAGAGGCTTCCGAACATGCTCGGTGGCTTTCCGTTCTGCAAAAAATACAAAATTAATGAGAAACATAAATTTTCTCACTCATAAACTACGTGGGGAGTGTGTCTCCTTCCATTGAATCAAGGTCAGTTTAGTGAGTCGGGTTGCCAGGCAGAACTATGTTTCCTCTACCTATCCAAGTGCTTCTAGCGATGGCTTTATATAAGGAACCTGCTTATAGGGATAATGAACTGACCGATAATCTCGAAGTCATCAGAGAGCAGTTCAGTGGTCATCGGATGAAGAGAGATGAGAGAGACGAGCACTAGGGACAAGGAAAGTGAAATGAAATGAAGAAGGTAATGAATGAGAGCATAGACGCGTGATTTTCGAAAATGCGAGAAATTTCGAATTGAGCGTCAAACAAATTTAAAAATTGAATTTGAATAGTGAGCGTCGCCAGCTGCTGTCATTAACGGGCCATGAATCCCTTCTCATTCTCGCACATTTCTGCATCTGATGAAGCACCTATATGGTGTACGATAAATAAAATGAATGGACAACAAAACAAGAAATGACTCCCTTCAGTCTGTGTGCTCTCTCGCCAGTCCAAAGATAATGAAGCCAGTCATTCCTTCCGAAGCCCTATATTTATATCGGCAATTGTGTGGAGGAAACAATCAACGATTATTCGCGTCATACATGCGATCATACATGCGCGGTTAACGAATGAGATTAAACTTCATTTAAGGACAATTAATTGATGGAAACAGCGTTGAAACCAAATGTTTATCAAAACAGATATATGCGAAAAGGTGAATTGTAAATGTTCTACATGATTCCACGGCGGCATCGAGAGGCAGTTCGTCTTCTTCCATCCTCCTTTTATCGGCGCTTTCCCCATCCCCAGACCCAAGGACGACCCCCTGCCATAACGTTTATTAGATTTACTGTTATCATTATTATTATTGTTATTGTTTTCAAAGCAAGATTGTTTATGTTTTCAAAACAAGATTGTTTAGCTCACATCCGCCTCCCCATCCGTAGCCACGGCCGCCCCCTGAAATACGATCCATATTATTGTCTTGTAGCAGACTGATCATCAAAGAAAATATTCCAGAAAAGTGTGCAAAAACGTCGAACTCACATCCATAGCCGCCGTAGCCGTAGCCTCCCATGCCTCCCCATCCACCTCCCCAGCCGCCCCCTATAATAAGGAATGTGACGACTTCGCAAGAAAAAAAGCTATCATATCTATGATAGCAATGTGAGCATCTATATGGTTCGCGAATCCCTTCAACACACTTGGCGATAAGAGCCGTGATCATGTAGGGATGTGATCTTATTATATTTTTTCTGTACCATCACACATTATATACTCTATCGGATCTCGTGCGCATTCGAGCATAGATAAAATATTATGTTATCCCTACATAAGATCACGGATCTTATCCTCAAGTGAGTTGAAAGGGATTCGAGAACCATGTAGACGCACTGATTGCTAAAACTAAAACTCACATCCCCAAGCATCAGCCACAGGCGCCAGAGCAGCAATCACAAGAAGAATACAGATCAGCTTAGCCAACATCCTCATTCTCCGTCTGTCTCGCTCGCTCCCCTTATATCCTCCAGGGTAAGGTCGCCGTATCTTTTTGTGCACAAAATTCACAATTAGTCATTGCGACCTTCTGCAGGAGTCTGGCTCTCATCATGTTCAACAGACTCAAGTCGATCGAGTTGCGAGTGAGTGCCTAGAATGAAGAGAACGTTGAATCACCTCTGAAACTCTGCTCTGGGGCGGCGAGCACAAAACACAGGCGTGATCGTGCAGAAAGGATGCATAATTCGCCACCGAATTCGACTAATTCCGCGCACTCTGTGGTGGTGTTCGTGGGAGCAGAGATCTCAAGTTATCCATACATGCTGTACACTCTGTAGCTCTGTTTGAGCAGTGAGAGATCGTGTGACACTAGGAGAGCGCATGCCGTTTTCTCATCATTACTGTTGATGATACAATCACATGCCCTCGTGTAATGCAGCAACATACATCACGTAAATACACTTGTGATGGCTCAGTACAAGTATGCAATCGTTCCCGTGACGTACGGATTCATCGAGTTCGAGATATGAGACGAATTTCTATTACAGTAGTCTCATCTTTGAATGTCGAATTCATTCCAGGAGTTTTCAATGTTCAAAAATATTGGAAATATTCCTTCTGTCGATCGGATATCTAACGTTTGCAAAAGAGCAGGAAAATCTAAACTTTCAGACTGATTCCTCAACTATTCGCTTCCTTATAGTGCAATTTACGCCAACAAGAATAACTGGAATGACATGTTTCATTGCTCACTACAATAATTTCCACCCATTCTGCATCATAGAGATTGCAGAACAGACGACGCGGTAATTATCGCCCAGACGACTCGGACGATCGGGAATGTGTGGATATTAGGGTTCTCTTATTGGGAAATTTTTGTATTATTTTCGAATATGTTTCAAGTACGCAATATATGCCATATATACAGTGCACGTGAAACGTATCTGAAAATGATACACCAATTTTCCAATAAGAGAACCCTAGTGGATATTGAACCGAACGTTGCAGCGTTTTTTCTAGAACTCCAACATCGATTGTATGACAGTGCATATTTTGCCCTGCTATTCAGAGCTTCAATGAAACGTTACCTTTCTCGACCGATGCCAAAGCCAATTTGTCAGTCCCGGGGGAGAAAGGTAGGAATGGATGAGTAGATATCACGCCATTCACCTAAGAATCGAACTGATTTCCCCAATTCTCGGATTTGGACAAAAACTTGTGTCTGATATTTTTTGAGGAATGTGTAAGCCCATCTATATCAGAAAGATCCTGAGAATCTCAAGTGCATATCATAATTCTGAAGTCCCTGGTGCCGGGTCGTTGGTTCTGGTACCCAACTTTACCTTTAGTTATCTTGATTACCTTGTCATTTTCGTGGAAATTGCCCTCTGAGTGACCCCCACTAATTTTTCGAGCTCTATCGATGTATACAAACTAGAACTCATGAAAATCATTTTGAACAGTGCTATATTCAAGGTACAGTTTCTCGAAAATTTAGGTGAAAGCGCAGCTGAAATTTCACAATCGCAAAGTACGCACTGAGAGCGTTAAAATGAGGGGCTTGCGGTCTCTGAACGAGGACCAGAAAGACCTTTCTGGTCCCTTTGAAGTTCCGAGTCGATTTGAAGTCATTTATTCGACGCAGACCGCGCGGATTTTCAGGCGCGTCGTAGAATGAAAGGATAATTTCGTCTTTCGACTATGTTTCAGAGGTAAAATAAATACATTTCGTTAATTTATAATCGATTATTATTTGAGTAATTTCTGAAACATAACTGAAAGACGTAATTATCCTTTCATTCTACGACGCGCCTGAAAATCCGCGCGGTCTGCGTCGAATAAAAATGACATGAAATCGACTCAGAACTTCAAAGGGACCAGCAAGGTCTTTCTGGTCCTCGTTCAGAGACAGCAAGCCCCTCATTTTAAAGCTCTCAGTGCGTACTTTGCGATTGTGAAATTTCAGCTGCGCTTTCACCTAAATTTTCGAAAAAATGTACCTTGAATATAACACTGTTCAAAATGATTTTCATGAGCTCTAGTTTGTACACATCGATAGAGCTCGAAAAATTAGTGGGGGTCACTCAGAGGGCAATTTCCACGAAAATGACAAGGTAATCGATATAACTAAAGTTAAAGTTGGGTACCAGAACCAACGACCCGGCACCAGGACCTTCAGAATGATGGTATGACAATGAGAATTCGGGAGTTTGTTTAGGAACACCAGAAGAGTACAAAACCGAAGAAAGCTATATGTGGGTAATTCCGCCAAATCCGGCATTGAGATCAATTCTTAGGTGAATGGCGTGATATATGAATAAAACAATCGTTATTGTTTATCGACACAAAGCATATCCGATAAAATTAATTAAATAATCTTTCTTCTTTTGGCTCTATTTCGAATGTTTCTACTTCGTCATTGAGTGCTGTTCGTAACCTTCCCAAATGCAACAAGGCGATCGATTTGCGTTACAATTAATGAGGGAAACTGCATTGAGATCATTTGCTTTATCGATACACACACAGTGTTTCTACATCGATCTACATGATTCTACTTCGTCATCGATAGTCGTCTACGTTTACGTTCGATGGCGTCAACTGAGGACGTCTCCCTTCTCTTATCGGCGCTTTCCCCATCCCCAGCCTCCGTAGCCACGACCCCCTGAAACGCGATGTATATTGCCAAAAATAGAGATGGCTTCGCAATAAATGAATGTTTTCTACAGGAAATTCGTAATTAGTCGCTTGGCGCACTGCAAGAGGTATTCCATTTCTGACTCTCTTCATTTTCGGGCTCTGTCCGGTGAGTTCTAGGCTTCCGAAAGTGACTAATGCCGTGGAAAAAAGTCGAAGAGAAGAGGAAATATTTGAATTCCCGCAATGTCATATCTCGGCTCACAGTAGCGCTAGCGACTTGAAATTTTGAATATGGGGTGTGAATGGATTTTCCACCCCACATTCCAATTTTCAAGACGTTATCTCTACTGACAGCCGATATATGAAATTGCGAGAATTCAAATATTTCCTCTTCTCCTCGACTTATTCCACGGCATGAGTCGGAGTGACCTCAAACAAAGGAGAGAGTGAGGTCTCCATTTTCTAATTAAAAACCTGACCCGTGACATGGTATTTTGCGTAGATTCGACCACAACGTCTCCCGAAATGTCTCCCTCGAATTTTCAGTCCGGAAGACGTCTCCGAGAGAGACGTGAATGAGGGAGACAAATGACTCATTTCGCGTCTCCGAGGAAAGACGTTTCACTTTCGAAACCCTTGTGAGTTCTGCGCATTGAATAGAGTCCTTTCTCGATAAGCCTTCCCTAGGCCAAAATTTCACAGTCTTACTCAACTATCTTATTCATGGCTGCAGCACAAGAAAAATCCGCGAAGATTATGCCAAAACGCGAGCAATGTGTCTGACTCTCTTCAGGTTGCACGCTTTCTCGCCGGTCAGAGAGATGAGAGAGCGTGGAAACTGAAGAGAGTCAGACGGTTGCTCCAAAACGCCGAACTCACATCCTCCATAGCCGTATCCGCCATAGCCGTAGCCTCCCCATCCACCTCCCCATCCGCGACCCCAGCCCCACCCGGGACTCCAACCGATAACTGAAATTAGATTAGGGATCTCTTCGAGAAAAAAACCCTTCATTTTGCGTGCTCTCTTTCTGATCGAGCAGGATGAAGCGAGTCATCGAGTCAATCATCTGACTCTCTTCAGTTTGCACGCTCTTTCGTATCTCTCCCTGGCGAGAGAGCGTGCAAACTGAAGAGAGTCAGACCACTGCTCGAGTGAGCATACTCTCTCGCTATCATGTGCTCTCTCACTTTCTGACCAGCGAGAGAGTGCATCTAACGAAGAGACTCAGATGATTACTGTACCATGCAAACATTGGAAACGTCATAAGTACTCACAGAACATTGCAGAGGTCTCCTCAGCAATGAAGAAGGCAATCAGTAGAATAATATAGATAAGTCTGGTCATCATTCTTAGGAAGTGGAGTTCGAAATTCTGGCCACCGCCTCTTTTTGTATACAAAATTCGTGATTAGTTCACTGCGGCGCTTTGCAAGAGTTCGAATCTCTTCATATTCAACACTATCAAGGTTGCGAGAGAGCGAAAGGAATAGAGACCGTGGTCCACTCAAGGAGATCTAAACACAACATAGACATTTGATTTTGCAGAAAATCCGCATAATTAGTATCGAATTCGTCCAATTACGCGTACTGTGGTTCGCAAGTCGGGTAATAGTCTCATCATTCTATGCAATCTTTCACCACTCGAACGGTTGAGAAAGCGCGCCGAATGAAGAGGTCTCAACCGGAATTTCAATCGGAATTTCGAACTCCATTCTGGCATGCTGGTCGTGATCTCCGCAAGTGATAATATCACATGTCCTCATGTGTAAGATTGTAAGATTGTAACATACATCACATCAACATTCCAATTTTGAACAGTGCACATATGTAATGGTTCCGGTGACATATAGACTCTACGAGTTCTGCCTTCAAATTTCGAACCATTTTTATGGCACACAGGGCCTTTCATTTCATTCTCGAATATTCTTGGGGGTATTATACATATAAAATCGCGATTTAAAATTACTGATATTAACTTCTCTGAAACATTCTCGGAGATCTAAATGTCCCCATATTCATTTAGAAAACCTTCTCCCATCATAGGTTCATAAGAGACTGCGAATAAATTAACTATTACTCACTTCCTCCAAGTGTGCTATTTACGGCAACAAGGGAAACTGGATGGATGTGTCTGATTGCAAAGTTGATTAATGTCTTCCTCTCTGTATCTTGTGCTATGGATCGCATAGTATGGGAGAGTGGAGCAATAAATCATGATAGAGTCGGCAACTTGTCTTCCCTTTTCTTACACGGAAAGTATTCGAACATTCACAGATATCTTATTCAAACATTTTTGTTGCCATTTCCTGTTTATTTCATTTTCGTATCTGATGATATTATCTGATGATCTGATGATCTATTCATAACCTATCCATCGTAGGTTGGGGAGGTACTTTATCTATACATAACAATGTCGGACGAATGAGGTTGGACCTGTAAGGATGTGTGTCAACTACTGGAATGTACAGAGCACGACGGGTACAAATAACGAAATTGAAGATTCGATTGCTTCACAGGGTATGCGGTAGATTATCGATCGAAAGTGGACGAGGTGTGCCTAACTAACGAGATATCACAGGGAAGATATGAAGTACAGGGCATGGGATTCTACAGGAGGAGGACGACAGAGAGTAAAGAGAAAGTTTCTGTATGTTGCTGGGAGGAATCGCCTGACTCTCTCCAAACCACATGCTCTCTCGCCGGACAGAGAAACGAGAGAGTCAGATTACTCTTGCTGGGATATTGCCAACTAAACAATGTGGGCGGCAATTAGCTAGTGACTAGAAGCATCTGAATCTCTTGCAAGATTACTACAGCAAAACAACAAATATGGTGTAATTACAGAAAGAGTAGTGGTTAATTAGCGCTAATTGGGTAAGAAAGACGCTGAATAGCGTTAAAGTGACTGGAGGGAGAGCGGGCAATGCTCTGATTCTCTACATTTGTCACACTCTTTCGCAGGTTAGAGAATGCGAGAGAGTATGCAAATGAGAGAGTCAGACGATAAAGATCAAAGATCAAAGTTCAGAGCCTCGTCATCACTTCGTCGTCGTCCTCGTCTTCGGAGGGAAGGACCTTCGCGAGTTGAGAGTGCTCGGGCGATAGTTTCTGCAATTGGGAAGGGTCTTCTCCAACTTTAAACAATATTTTAAACAGTTGGATCCACATGATATCAATCCATCGAACACCCCCTCGTATTTGCAGATTGCTTGAAACCCAATCAACTTCGGCAAGTAAGCACTACGACAATGCGGCACGTCAGATCCAAACTGAACTTCAAATTATTTTTTTCTTATTTTTGCCTTAAAACCCCCCGATCAATTACTTCGCCATCCACTTCCGTTCTAATACAGATAGTCTGAAACACATCCTTCCCGATACTCGAGTGTAGACTATGAATTTGTAGCAGCAAGGAGAGAATGTGCTTCAGGTGTGATACGAAATTGAGCAGAAGTGGTAGCCAGTGATGATCGCTCCTTTGCTCTTGTCAAAACAAACATAAATTTTGCGCATTTGCTCAACAGCATAGCAAGATATTGCTGACCTCTTACAGTGCGCCGCTAACTACCAATTGCGAATTTTCTGCAAAAACATCTAGTTTCTACTCACCAGTGTGGTCGGATCGAGTTGGACTGCGGACTCGGGCAGCGCATTGAATCGCGCCTCCAGCTCTGCAGCAGATGGAGCTGCAGCGACTGAGGGCGGAGTGGGCGTAGCCAGGTCTGCAGCATCGCCGACGGGAGTGGCAGCACCGGAGGAACTGCCGGATGCAGCAGTCGAGGGCTGCAAGGGTCGCAGATATGCAATTGGCTGCCTACTGTGAAACCCTTTGTCAGCACTGAGAAACTATTACGAAATACAAGTGAAGATATTGGCAAGTTTGCTTTCCTCCCTTATCTTATTTAACAATAGATCGACTTCAACTTTAGCATTTCATATCCGTACGAATGACGAGTGATTCTCCAGTCTCACCTTAGTAGTGCGGGGCTTCGGCACGGGTCGTGCCGTGGGAGTCACGTCATCAGCAGCAGGTGCAGCAGGCTGCGGCTGCACTCCATTGACGGGCGGGGCGGGCGCGGGTCGCTTCTTCCTTGCTGCAGCCTCCATCTCGGTGAGGTCGCGAAGGATGATGTCGGCCGCTGAAAATATTCGAACTTCGAGCACGTATTGAGTTTGGAAATTTGTAATGATTCATCTTTTTTCGAATTTTCAATCTAAGTCGGAAACAAATGTTGAGGTAATTTAATTGAGAATCTAAGAAGTCACGTGTAAAAACTGCAAAATAAATTCTATATTATGTTCGAATATGGAATGGACGTTAACTAAATCGTTCAATTGATTAAACAGCTCTTTAGGGGTTCTCGGTGAAACACAAGTCACGCTGCTGAATTCATCAGTAGCGGGAAAATGGGGCAACGATGATATCGTACCGGGTTTGAGTATTTCCTGTCGAAGGAGGATTCCGGCGGTGTCTAGCTGGTCGGCGTCTTTGAGGTCACTGTAGCAGGAGATGATCTGCTCGCGAAGTTCGTTGAAGTTGCGCACGAGGTCCTCGGGTGAAACGGATGTGTGCCGGGTAGTCTCTGGAACGGGGAGAAATTCATCTCTAAATGAAAATTTTGTACATTAAATTTGCAATTAGTCGTTGCGGCGTTATGTAAGAGTTATCGTAGAGTTAGCCTACGCCTAAACCTAAGTCAAGAGGTATTCAGGAGAGACTGACGTGTGCCGGGAAGGCTCTGGAATTTTTTTGTATAGAAAATTTGAAATTAGTCGTTGCGGCCGCACTGTAAGAGTATTGTAATGTATGTCTGTGCTCATTCTGCATCAGGAGTCTGATTTGCGAGAGAACAAGCCTTACGAAGAGAAGAATTTCTTGCGAAACCGTCCCTTTTCGGGTAATGTAATGATTTTTTACTGAAAATGCAACCGCCGGTTCTATTGTTTCGCATTATTTCTGGAATTTTTGGGAAATCGGTGAAACCCAAATCAACCAGGTGAATTGAACGAATCAAATACTCACCGGGCTGCGCGACGGGCGCGGGGAAGGGCGGTTCGGAGACGCCGCTGTCGAGAGAACCAGGACAAGGGATGGGCACGACCTGCGAGATTGCTAAGATTATTGATTGTTACGAGTATTGATTGGTACGATTATCGATTGGTACGATTATTGATTGACTAAATTTATTGGTGAGAGGTTTGGGACATTGGTATACAAAATGTTTGATTGGTGAGGTACCTTTAGATTTATTGGGGAATGAATCGGGAAATTGGTTCAAATGGCTTAGGTTGGAGCACTTTTCGCTCACAAGGGACTACGTGCAAACAAGAAATCAAGCGACGCGCCTAGTTTCGCTTTTCTACGGCAATTCGACCTACTTTTCAATGCGCAATTAGAGGACATCTTGCCCACTTTAGGGCGTCGAAGCGAGGGAATTGAGAATGATTAGTCAGAGATAAACGAGACTCATTTTGCACAAAAATTTGCAATTAGCAAGAACTAGGCAATCTCTGACTCTCTTCATTTTGCGTGCTCTCTCGCCATTCTAATCGGTGCGTACTTTTTTTATAAATGGACGTGGAATCCTCACGTCGTCAATGCCAATGGAGCCAAGACCGAGTCCGAGTCCGCCTAATCCCAGGCCGGGTCCGGGTCCGAAGAGGTCGTTGGGTCGGTCTAGCTGGATAGTAATGCGCTCAGGAGCGGATATGTGCTGCAAAATGTGCTTTATGTGCTGCAAAATTTCGAAATGTTATCTTATGAAGTTGGTCGAAAGCAAAGCAAATCGATTGCTTGACCTACCGTATTCTCGTCGGTGTCGTGGCGGGAGTCGCGGGGTGGCGGAGGCGCGACCTCGCGAGGCGGTCTGGAAGAACATGGTTACGGTATTGATCGATAAACGAAAAATGAGTTGATAGCGGGGAAAGAAGGTGCGGCCAGAAGGAGAGAAAGGAGTGACGAGCAGGAATTGATGATTCATAAAAGTGATTCAGAGGTAGAATGCGCTTCTCGGAAGCAGGAGAAGAATGATAATTCCCAATACCTGGAATATTCAAGCACACATTCCTTGAAACGGCGCGAAAATCTATTGAGCATACTCTATCAATGTCCCCTAAAAATGTGTGACATGTGGCAAACCTATGTCGGATATGAGCCGGCAAAGGAAGTGCAATAAAAGTCTTCCGGTCAAAGGCGCCGGGCTATTTTCGTTTGCCAATAGTGCAGTAGATCTTATGCGCCCTCACTTTCGAATCAATTCACTATTCGTATGCCTGTCCTCTTCGCCTTGGTGTTTCCCCACGCGCCAAACTTGTTGACGTCATTGCACACGATACTAAAGATGAAAACAACGCCCAGACTCTCTCCAATCCAAACACTATCTCAGACAGAGCGAGAGATAATGCGAAATTGAGAGAGTGAAACATGGTACAGTATACGTCATTCGGGCAAATGTGGTCAGAGTAAGCGTGGCAAGAAATGACGCTCTTCAGTTTGCGTGCTCTCTCACTTATCAGACCCTTGCAAAGCCATTCCTAGTTTACAGATCACTGACCAGCGGAGGTGTGAAAATGGCTGGAGGTTTGTTAGTCAGCAAGTAAAGATCTTTCCACGCGTCGAGGCGAAAGAGTAGAAACCGCGCTAGTATCAAAGAAAGGAAGACAGGCAATCGCGATACAACGTGAAGGGTGATAAGCGGAATTTCCTGAGAGAAAATCGATAGCGGACCATCGATCTGAGTCTCTTCCTTTGGCATTCTCTCTAACTATAACACTAAAATTCGAGTAGCAGTCTATCGACGTGTTGGTTTGCGAGAGGGTGTATAGCAATAATAGACCGTGGCTTTGAATGACATGGGAGTGCAGGCCATATCAATGCTGCAGCCAGTGATTGGTATGATGCAATCAAGTGGAGAGCTGAAGTCATGTCAGTATGGAGAATGCGACCTATCATTCAGCGGGTGGGGATTGTTAATGCGAATATAACAAATATAAAAAATCTACAAAGAAGGAATGCTCATTCAGCGGGCCAAAGTTCACTTCGAATATCATTCAATGCTCGAAATAGTGCATAAAAGAAGAGCAGGAATTTCTCAGCATATCTTCAAGGAAGGTCTTGAAAGTCTTACTTTGATGCTAGCGCCGATAATTTTTGGTGGACAGAGGAAAGCTAAATGTTTCAGTACCTGAGGACGACGTGGACGTCGGTCTCCTGATGGACGTGCACCGTCGAGGCGCGTCCCTTCGTGTATGAGGTAGGGCGAGGAGAGGCAGGAGGAGGCTGCTGATGGGGAGAGACGGGACTGGAATGAGGTAGATTAGTGGATTCAAGTCGAGAAAATTTTCAAGCGCTGTCGCGAATACTCGCGCTTAGCACTGTTAACACTTTCCGTTTCCTGAGCTACCAGGAAAAATGAAATGAAGATGGATGAAGAAAGCAAATGAATGACGAAGAAGAAGAATCAATGAAGAATGATGAAGAGTATGAAGAGAATAAATAAGTGTATGTCCTCGTGATGGCTGTGTAAATTCGCTTCACTTTCCTACAGTACAATACTTGGGCTAACTTAGCTACAGTCTCCGATTTCGAGCGCAATATCTGGTAGGACTCCATAGCATTTATTCGTGTCTCCCCTTATTTAATTAAAGGAGTGCTCCGGGGAACAAATGCTAGGGAGTCCCAACACGAAAATTCTGCGCTCGCAATGGGAAACTGTAGCGATTCTGCCCTTAGAATGAGCTGAAACATATGTAGGACGAGTGAAACATAAACGAACCATGCGCTACCCTGCGCTTTCAATGAACTTTGCGCGTATGTAAATAGGCCCAGAGGCGTCTGTGAAACTTCGTACAAAGTGATACCTGATCGGGTGAGTGGCCTCTACGTTATCCACACTGTCACTATGGGTGACTGAACATTCCCCGGAGCACCCCTTTAATGAAGGGACTTACGGTCTCGTAATAGAGACGTATGGCGACATGTATCCGTCGTTCTCCACGTGCGTGTAGTGCTCGAACGGGTCGGGATGGTGATGGACTGAAGAATATTGATTGTTCACTCTCTTCATTTCCCATACTCTCTCGCCTATCATGTAAAACTAGATCGAAGACAGGCTAGAAAAAAAGGCATGAATTCCGCACATTCCTCTGCATTTATATTGGGATTTCCAAAGGAATTGCACTTTGGAGAACTAAGTGAATAGTGAACGAATGAAGAAAGGACTGATTGAATGAAGTGAAGGAACGGATGAATAATTTAGGAGGGGAGGAATCAATGAACGAAGGAGTGAATGAATGAAGGAATATCAATACTCAAATAATAACGATAAATTCTCACCTAGCGGCTTCACATTCACGTAGCCGGTCGTGTACAGCCTCGAGACGTCCTCGTTCGAAGCAGAGACTGCAAATGTCGATACAATTATGATATTTTCGAAAATATATTTTTCAAAAACCCCTTTATCTTTGCATATTCCTGCTAGAATACAGTGTGTAATCAGGCAAGGAATGTCTGGTATGCCTCACCCATTTGCTTGCTAATTGTTTGACGAATTGACTTGTTTGCGCCTGACTAATGAACGCCCGGGGCGATAGGATGACTCTCTTCAGTTTGCACGCTATCTCGTCTCTCTGACCGGCGAGAGAGCGTGCAAACTGAAGAGAGTCGGACCATTGCTCGCCCCGGGGCAATAACGTCATCACTGAGCAAACATGGTCCAGTTCGGGGTATTTTTGCACCAAACGTTTTCCCGAATGATTTTGGTGACAAGGTGTTCTGGTCTCCACACCTTTCCCCACCCAACTGGATCTTATAGTTCGAGATTCCACTCATGCAAAAAAAGCTTGAACTGACATATATGATTTTAATCTCATCCTTTCATATAAAACTCTCTATGGTTATGCATGAGCAAGCGTGCAAGTTAACACAATGTTCATCCCTAGTTCACACCCATTTTGCAGCTGGACCTTATCTCTTGGACTTCCGCAGAGCTTCTACAGATGCAAAAGCCCTTAATCTGACAGGGATTATCTACTGGTTCTCTCAATCCAGTGTGATCTCTTGTCCGAAGATGAGTGACAAGAGGATGATCACTTCCACAAAGACTACAGTTTTCTTCAGGCTACCACACCCATTTCCTCAGATGGTTGTTATCGCTCGGGCTTTGCATGCAAAATAAGCCACAGCTTGATCTGAGGAGGATGGTAGCTCTGTCTCTCCTCGATTCACATACTCTCTCTTTCCATACGGCTGCAGAGTGAGCTGAAAAATCAATCCATCTTTGATCTTTCAAGAAATGTTGCTCTCAGAGCTCGCAACTCGAACCCAGATCTCAAGCTTGAAGTGCCTCTCTTCTGTGCATCTAAATCCAGGGAGGGCGCAAAGCGATTGGCCTCGATTCTTTCACAGTACGAGCTTGTACCCAAAGAAGCGACGGAAGATCGAGTGAAACAAGCTTGATCACACCCCCTCGACTACACTCCTTCTTCAATTCACTTCCTCATCTTATCTTCTTGGGCTTCCACGTGTACACAGATTCTATGGAAAGCATGGATTGCCTATAGAGAGAGCGCTGTCAACGCTTTCCGGCGAGATCTTCCACGCATACGAAAGAACACGATCTGGCAAAGACCGTCCCTGTGGCTACACTCTCCCTTCTTCCTCATTTCCCCATCTTATGTTCTCGGGCTTGCAAAACTATCAAGGGTCTTAGTTTGCCTCAAGATAAAACGGCGAGATCTTCCACCCACTCGAGAACACAAGATCTGACAAGAATTGTCCCTCGAGCGCATAGCTTCTGCTACTACACTTTTCCTCCTTCCTCATCTCATCTTCTCTCTCGGGCTTACACACATGCACAAGGGGCATGGGTTGAAAGTTTCATGGATTGCCTCGCTCAACCTTCCCAAGTCTCTCTAACAGGTGTGCAAAGCCCACCGAAATCTATCACGAACTATCCCTCCATTCTCATCATTCCGCCTGATCTTTTGTCCGACGGTGGAGAAATGATGATTTTCTCCCCGCAAATGAGTGTTTCTCCCCGCTTTGACACGCTGTGCATGGGTTGAAAGTTTCATATATTGCCTGGATCAACACTCCCAAGTCTCTTCCAGGTGTGCAAAACGCCCCTCCATTCTCACAATAGCCGCCTGATCTTTTGTCCGACGAGTGAGAAATAATGAGTTCTCCCCTTTGCGCGAGATCTCTCGCTCCATTGACAAGAGGGTATGCTTTGTGACAAAATTCCGTGCAATCACGCATTGTCTCCGCTCTCATCAGAAGGCAACAAGGGCGAGAGAGCATGGGAATTGGAGAGGGTGCAGCTCGAATCTCCGCAAGGTGCCCTAAGCCGCTTACAAGAGGCGCCAGGCAGTGAAGGTGTTAAGGGTCGAAAGCGGAATTGATCTGATGCTCTCTCGATTCCCCGTGCTATCTCACTCTGTCTGACTGGCTAGAGAGAAGGTAAGAGAGCAAGCAAATGGCCATTGATCTACTCTCGACCCGAACCTAATCGGAATCTAATCCCCGACCCGTGATCTGAATTTTGCCCCAGTGGGATTGTAAGCTCCTTCCTTCTATCGGGATCTTGCAAAAGAGACTCGAATGTTTTCCCTTCTCTTACAAAACAGAGTTAGAATCTGCAAAAGTAGTCCCCGATCTCTTGATATCAAGCAGAATCCTGACTCTACCAGTCAATGTGAGAAATAGAGAAACAGCGAGAGAGAGTACGCACAAGTGAGAGAGAGGCGCTAGCCTCTTTCAAAACAGACATCTCGATCAACTGTGAATTTCACAACCTGATTCCCCCCTATACAAGCATTCCGATCACAGACAAGGTGCGTCTAGGAATGCTAGAAGAGATCAAAGGATCGGAATGATTGGAAGCGACTGTGTTTACAGTACCCTGCCGGGTACTGTAAACACATTTTTTCATGCCTCTTCACTCCTTCTCGCGAGCCATATCGGGCCAAGACCAATATAGTTGCGATTTCAAGACGACAGTATCCTACCGTACCCAGCGCTACCGTACTCACCGGATCGCTGGCCTCTTGGGACATTCAGGTACTCGCCCGCAGAAGGCGAGCAGGGCGAGGGCACATCAGGCGCGCGGGTCCTCGGAACCAGGAACTCGGTGTTAATGGGCTTCCTGGAAATGATCTGTCTGACCCGCAGAACCCTCCTACCGTACCTCTTGATCTTTCCCTTAGCCCCGGCGTTCCAGGTTCCGTACCCCGAGGATACGGTGCCGCCGCCGTACAGGTTCGAGGTGGACGAGGAGAAGGTGGGCGTGAGAGGAGAGGACCAGGGACTCGATCCGCGACCTAGCGTTGCCGCGCCGGACGGATACGCGCCTGATGCGTACGAGCCCGATGTCGCCTTGCGCGGAAGCGGCACGGACTCGGGAAAGCCTGAAAAGGGTTACGGTAAGCTGCAGTGCGGTAAGATACGGCACCTCCATGGATAGGTCTGACGGGCGTCTGCAGGGCGTGCACCAGGTTGTCCACGGTGTCCGAGCGGTCGACGTGTGTCAGGTGCCTGAATAGTCTACTACAGTAACCTGCATGCACCGGAGAAGCGAATCGAGTACTGATTTTATTCTTACGTGAAGTTCTCCGGAGGGCTGATCTCGGAGCGCTTCTTCTTGTTGTCTTTCATCTCTGGAATGGGGTGGCTGACTCTCTCCATCTCGCACGCACTCTCGCTATTTCTCTGACCAGCGAGAGAGCGTGCGGAATGGAGAGAGTGTTTCGCGCCAATTTACATATTCAAAAAAAAATTCAAAAATCGATCGGAATCGAAAACACAGGGCGAAAGTGACGACGGCGGCTGATAAGGACGCTTCACACGGTTCGAGGCGAGAGAGCACGGATGAGGGAGAGAGGGCAGAGAAGGAGAGGGAGTGAGAGAGTACGGTAAGATGAGAGGGTGCAGAGAGGCAGAAATGTAGAAGAAAAGGGGGCAGGGGTCTAACAGGGAATAGGTGTGGTGTGTCTTCGTGTCGTGATCGGAGACCGGGCATAGTGACGAATCGATATAGACTTTATCAATTCATAATGCGGTCACTCATTGGTGATTCAGGGCCATTGAGTCACATGGAGAGGTTGAGACGACAAACCACAACTTTTGACAAATGAGTACTGATATGTGTTGTTTTAGTAAAAAATGTGTGAAATAGCATTAGATGTTTGCAAGGAAAAGGAGTCAGTGGATTGTATCGAATGGGGGAGGGATTCGATAGAATTGGAGTTCGAGAAAAGAAGCCACGGTCCCTTCATTCTACACACTCTCTCGTCATTCCACCGGTTGAGAGAGTGTGTAAAATGAAGAGACCGTGACCCCAATTACGAACTCTAGGAAGAATCGTGATTCTGTGAGCTCTCTTCACTCATGCAAGAGGTCACGTAGATTGAAGGGAATCATTGCTAACGAAGGCAATAGTATCGAATCGATGGAAGGTTGCTTGGAGGGAAGAGTAGGGGAGAGGGGAACAATCGCTCCGACTCGCTTCGGTCTCCACACTCTCTAGCAGGTTAGAGAAAGCGAGAGAGCATGCACGATGAAGAGAGTGAGACGATAACTAGGAGAGGGGCAGGGAGAGTTGTGTTTCGAAAACATGGCCGAGCGTGACATTGTGGAATTTACAAGCATGTTGGCGGGGAGGGATTCAACTTTCGATCTCTGGCAGACTAGGGATGAAGAATGTATTTTATTGAGAAAGTAAGCATTCAACGAATGACTCTCTTCTTTCTAAGTACTCTTTCACCGGCCGGATAGGCTGGATATGACAATAGCATGAAGAGGGTCAGTTCCTTGCGAATCTATTTTCGACCTCTGCCAGAGCGAATCTCGTGTGAAGAAAACGTGGCAAGCGGGAGAATACGCGCTTGAAATGTGATCATAAGGGTCACAAAGAAAAAACTGTCCAAATGAAAATTTTGTACGTAAAATTCTCAATTAGTCGTTGCGGCGTTCTGCAAGAGATGATTTCCCTCATTCTATGCGCTTAAATTGTGATGCAATCATGAGGGGGTTATGAGCGTGTTGTTGGCGGAAGAGAACGAGAGAAGGCCACTGACTTCGTGTGTGCGATCGATAGATCAGATAGGAACTGGGAATGACTTGGCAAGAAATTAGTCTCTTCATTCTGCGCGCTGTATCGCATGCCTGATCGGAGGGAAGGAGAGAATGAAGGGGTCAATTCTAGGGTTCGCCCAATTGGGCGTGTTTGCATCCTTTTCGAATATGTTTCATGATCAGTATATGTGCATAGTATATAACGCGCATGAACCATACTTGGAAAAGATGCAATGCCCAATTGGGGGAACCCTTGTCAATTCTTGCGATGCGATCCCTAGAATAGTGCGTGCAAATTCACAAAAGGAGCTGTGAATTCACTGGAAAGGGAGCAGCGGAGCAAAAAGGGGGAAGTGAGGAAGAGAGTTTGTGTGTGATAGTGATAGATTGGAGTGATAGAGTGAGGGTGGAGAAGGGGTGAAGGGGAAGGCGAGAGGAGAGGGAGGAGCAACGCCCTCTGTACTCCCCCTCCCCTACCCTCCTCTGTCTCTGCGGGGGTGTCTCCGCAAACAATAGCAAACGAGCGAACGCGGGCAGAAATAAACTTGCAAAATTATTGCACAATTAAATTTTTAAAAATGATAATAAAAAAAACAAATATTTTTCAATAGGAGTACGGTGGAATTTGAACGCCCTCTGAATAGAGTACTGTAGTTGAACTCCCATTGATAGATCTGCAGTTCGTGTTTCATCACGTGACGTCAGCATTCTGCGTTGTTAGTCGGGTGTTTACGTTTTATTTTTATTTAATTTTTGTTTAATTAAGTGGAATTATGGTTGTAGAATGGGACGGCGCCGTGCCGAGCCGGCTGCGGAGGCGCCCGCGACCACCGAACCGCCACGGCGAAGCTCCCGTTTGGCCACGAAGGTGCGCTCTTTTCATGCCTTCTTTGTCTCTTCCTCAAGTGGGTGCTCACCAGCTACACGAATGCAACATTCCGTACACGATCCGCTCGTAATCAGCTGCGAATTTTGATTATCTGCGGATCAGTCCAGATTTTCGGCGCCTTCTCTAAGCTTGATGGTTAGGGTACAGCTTAGGCTTACGCTTAGATTAAGGCTTAGGGTTTGCTCTCGTGAAGTATTTCTACTGCTTAGGCTTACGCTTAGATTAAGGTTTATGGTTTGTTTTTTGTGCCCTATCGCCTGTCACTGATCTTACGAATCGGAAATGCGTCACGCGCAGAATAGCCCGGTCGTTTCCGGTGCAAACGATGTTTGGGTCGACTCCCCCTCCCCCTTTCGCCTCTTCTTTCGAATGAAATTGTCATCATGACGAGCTGAGCAGAGCAGGGATTGATAAGGGACGACCCGGAGTAACGTCTGACTCTCTCCAGATTCCATGCTATCTCGCTTTCTCTAGCCCGCAACAAGGTGTGCAAGAAAAGGTTAAATCGGCGCTTAGAGTAGGACTTATTGTTAGCCGACTTGAGCTAAAGAATAACACACTGATAGTAGATCTGTACCCTGGCCTCCCTCCGCACTAGAAGGTGTACAAACGACAATTTCCGAAAGGCTTTCTCCTCAACGCGTGTCGATTGTGTGCCGACACGACGGCTTTTCGCGATCAAAAGAATCGTTATAATTTTTATGGCCCCGCGATTTCCACAGCGAGCATCGGAGACGGGCTTTCGACAAAAAACAAACATCTCGAAATATATGGAGGATGCATCTCGAAGTGTGACCATGGCAGTGATGATGTTTTCTACAGTACCGGGGTGGGACCGTTTGATCCATGTCCCCAACCTCCCAAATGGAACCTAAAAGTGTTTATCGTAGCCGTAAACGGGCGGGTCTCGGTACCGACAAGGGTGCCCTTGTTTGGTCGAGTATACTTTTTATGACGAGAAAAACGCCGAGAATGATTTTAAATATTGATTATTTCAATTCCAGACTAAGGTCGACTACAATGAGAAGGCCCTTGCCAAGGCGGCCGCCGTGCCTGCTCCCAAGTCAGGTAAACAATGGTTTTACTAATTAATGATTAGTAATTAGTAACGAATTAGTAATCATCCTCGAATATTAGTCTGTGCAGTTGAAGTAGTGAGTTGCTGTGGTTAGGGATGGTAAACTAGTGCCGTGACGTCATTAGAATATGTGTATGAGGGTATGAAACCAACAGTGAATATCAGTTACTTTATCCTTTCAAACCCGTAACCTTCATGTTTCAGGAAAGAAAAAGATCGCTCCGCGCACGACGAAGAAGGACAAGGAGACGAAGCTGACCAGCAAGGGCTCCGTGGCTGTGCGGATTGGTGAGTGCAGATAACACTAGGTCGGATGAGAACTATGACGTCATGCCGCCTTTGATATGATAAATCAAAGGCTGCATGACGTCATAGTTCTCATCCGACCAAATGTCGTGCAGATAGCACATAACCTTGTCTTGAAACCACTATTTACCAAGTTGGTGGTGAATACTTTATGCGAATGGTTTGAATACGTAGGAAATGTATGGCTGCGAGATTTGATTAGTTTTGATTATTCGCAAACATCATGACTGCATCATGAAGCTTGTATTCACCAAGTTTGTGATGAATACTTATTTAACTTATTTTTAAATTTAAAAGTCCAAATGATCTTTTGGCGTGATCCAAACTATCATAGAAATAAAAAATCTTGTCACACACCACTCGGAACAAAAATACCCAAACGTGGAAACCGCAGAACGAAATGGTGCACTCTCATTAAACCCCAACTTAAATTAGGAGGGTTGATTACTGTAACGCCTTATCTCCGCTGTTTTTACTGTGTATTTCATATGTTTTTAATCGCCGACGCTTGCTAAACGTTTTCCTATGCAGAAACCAGCACAAAGAGTTGAGCCAGAAGCGGGAAAAACATAAACGCGCGCATACGCGGAAAGGGGCGGTGCCGAGAGCCGGAGATAAAACACGGAACCACTGCACGACTCTCGCACTGGCATACACCACTTGTCCGGACAATTTTATTTCACTAATACCGCTTTATGCGCCTATACCGACAGATCACTGAGTTGATGAATGCAAGTTTCAAGATAGTTATCTAGCTGTACCTGCAGGCACTAGTTTAATATGTGCTGGAAGATCATGAGAAAATATATACTCCCAAACGAGAAAGTCTTTATTATTTCGGCGTGCCATCCTATACCGACAATTTCGATAATAGTGCCCCGATTTGTTTGCCACTTTTCGTCATTTCACGTGCGGCCCTAGTTGGAGATAACATTACCGTAATGGGGATGGCTTCGCGTCTCTTCATTATCCGTATCCTCTCACCGGTCTGACGGTTGAGATAGCATGAAGAACGAAGAGTGTTATTTCTGCCGAAGCCAACCCTAACAACGATAGCATAACGGACTCGATTTTCCTCTACTGTTTGCTATCAATCTCTGATGCTGATGTGGGAGCATTACTATGACAGTACACTTACTTTCAATCAGATTGATTGTGAGTAATGGATAGTCTACCCCTGATGGGAACATTAACGAGCCGGGTTCCCTATACCCCTCGACTGTAATTGAGGAGGGGAAGAGGAATCAAATGATGAATGAACAGCAGTGTTTTGATTTCCTAACAACGGTGTAGTAGCACCATAGTTGCCTACGCCACGGCCGATTGCGCAGGGGTTACAAAATAACCATGCCCCGGGAGTTCATGGGTGCGCAGGAGTGGACAAGGTGCCGCCACTGCTGGGCGACAACACTCTCTAACGAGGCAAATATTATGCTTGGAACATAACTCCTCCTTGCAGTGCAAGACGAATACACCTCGACCAGCTCCCGATCCAAGCCAGTAGCAGCACTATCCAAGGTTTTTTTTGTTTTCTTAGCTTTTGTAAACTTACCATAGCAATTTCACCCAGGCCAGTTGTAATTTTAAACCAAGATGTTCCCAGCTGTGTGGGGTTTCACCTTGCGCATATCAAGCGGGCGGTGCCTTGCTGTACAATGCCAGTGGAGGTTGTAGCCGAAAAAATAAATTATCTCGAATCTTTGCGCTTACCATTCCAATAAATCGAAAATTTGTCAATCAATCGATAAATCCCATCAATCAATCGATAAGCAGCATGCCTCCGTCTCCGCCCTCGCAAACGCCGCCACGCTCAAGTTCGTCCAGATCTCCGCCTCCTCGATGCCTCCGATGCCCAGCAGAGGTACTTACCGTAATCATCCAATTCAGAAAATCGATCGATAATCCCCGCTTCTTACACTATCCATTGATTACAATACCTTACGGATGATCGATCGATAATCCCACGCTTACATTATCTTACGCCTGTAATACCTGAAAATGTTAATGAGAAATTACCCACAAAATGGAATCCAAGTAATTACTGTCCGCTCCCGACTATCGATCGATAATCCCCTTAATTACAGTACCCATCGTGAACACGACGCCGGTCTCGTCGCGAACGACCGCGAAGCGGAAGCCGAGACGAGTCCGCGCTGTGGCTGTAAGATCGATGACTACGGTAGTCGAAGGCGCGGTTTATCGATTGATTGGTTGATTTCTCGTATGCCTCTCGGCACTTTTCTCTATGAGACGCTATGGGAAATTGAGTATGTTCCTGTCAATTGAAAAAAACGCACGTGGTTTGGTGTTTCAATGATAGATAATTTGTTCGATAACTTCGTATATCCGTGTAGAGAGCTCACCAGCTTTAACCTGAGCGAGACGTATCGGGATAATCAGAATTTGGAAATTAATCGATAGTCTCCAATCGATATTCTCAGACGAGTCGCCGATGCTCGCCTTCGGCGGCAACTACGACGGCAACTACGCTTCCTTCCTGAGTACGGTGGTCGACGGGATGATGTCACAGCAGCCGTCGTCAGGTATACGGTAGCGAGAGCAATAGCTACGGTAGTAGACGGGATACGGTAGATCGGTGGAGGACTACAGTAATAGATGGGGAGATCACAACAGTCAGGTATACGGTAGCGAGGGCAGCACTCACAAATCGTGCGTTTGTTGCCTACATGGGCATGCAATAAAGAATTATTATATTTATCGATTGCCTCTCTCTTTCAGGTCGCCAGCTCAAGCGTGCGCTCGCCCCCGCTGCGATCACGCCAGGTAGGCTGTGGTTTCCGAACTGTTACTAGGCCAAAGGCCTCATTGCAAACTAATGAGAGGTTTGTGGGAAATGAAAAATGATTAACTAGTCACGCCAGGTAAAATTAAAGTTACCCAATAAGGACGAATCCCTGATCTCACCCTGATCCCGTCGAGTGTGCGAGAGAGTAGGCAAAAGTGAGAGAGCGCTGGATTACGCTGATCATTTCCGGCTTTCCATTGAGGCTATTATTGATTTTTAGCATTTTTGTATGTTCATTCTATACTAATTCAACCATCGGCTATCCGATGGACTACAAAAAAAATAATTTCGTTCTTGTTGGGTAACTTTAAGGTTTCATGGGGTCGATTAGTTAAGAAGAAATGCTGAGGAATATTGAAGGATCGATTACTGGGAATTAAAATTTAACCAATTGTGCTATGTGACTGAAAAGGCAAGAATGCAGAGCAATTTATTGTCATCGAACTCTAATGACAACTATCAACACTATGCACTGTGTGGTTTCAGGGCTTTTATTAATTGATAGGTGTTCGATTCGACTAATATTATGTGGATGGTACACTCAATATTCAAAATAATCAATACTTTCCAGACGCCCCTCCCGTGGATCACGCCGCTCTACAGCTGCGTCCTCCCATCAAGCAGCAGCTAAAGAAGAAGAATGCGAGGTACGGTAGGACGAGGGGTACGGTATTCATGTTGTGATCGCAAACTGACCCGTTTCAGTCCTGGCGAGGTCGTGGAGGCGCCGCGCGACTTTGCCGCACGAGCTACGACGCTCTTCCGAGCTGCTGATGATGATGAGGAGGAGGAGGACGCTGACGCCTCCTCGATGGTGGCGGAGATGGTGGGTATTCGTCGCACTAGGTCGCCTGAGAACTATGACGTCATGCCGCCTTTGATGTATCAAAGGCTGCATAACGTCATAGTTCTTATCCGACCTAGTGCCGGTATTCGGAAGCAATAGTTATTGTGCAACCATACGCACCATATATTGCATGGCTTCCTGATCTTCGGCTGATTGGAGCATCTAGAAACTGCTGTCCACCGAGCCAATTGAAAAACCAAAATGTGTTGGTCGTTTGAAAATCGAATCTACTTTATGTTTTTTTTTCATCTTCTCACCCTTGCTCGCTTAATTGCTGTTTCAAGATATGCGCATATCCCTAAAGTACCTTTAATCTCGAATACTTCCAGTACAACACGCTGCTGAGCGAGGAGCAGTCGTATTTGGTTCCCGAGAAGAAGAGAAAGAAGGAGGCTACTGTGGCGAAGAGGGATACGGTAGTCAAGCCGAAGAAGGAGGTTACGGTAGCCAAGGAGGGGATGGATACGGCAGTCGACGAGCCGAAGAAGGCCGGAGCTGCGAAGAAGGTATGTTTCTTTTTTCTAAATTTAATATTATTGTTTTCCTGGAAAACAGTGAAAAACATGTAATCTGCTCTTACTCAGTAATGGTGTAAATTAATGAAAAACAATTCGATTAACGAAAAGAATGTCAGGTCATCTCATTTCCAGGCGCGGTGGTGACGCTATTTTGGTTTTCGGCCTTTAGGCTTAGGAGTCCATTCTGTTCGAATGCTCACCTTAGTCAGACGAAAACTCGAGTGTTGCTATTCAGAATCCGCTGCTTGAGGCAGCGAAGGCGGCGGAGGCCGGCATGGTGGCTGTTCGACCCGAGATGAAGGTCACTCGTGTCGCGACCAAGGTGAGGCTAGGCTACGGTAGCTACCGTACTCCCCTGATGATGAGGATTCGTGATATCGATTTTTTTGTGAAAGCGGATAGTGTTAGCTTTGCACTCATCGTGAAGGGGAGGAGGCGAAAGAGTGGGTAATATGAAGAAAGTCAGAGAAAGAGGTTAAGAGAGAGAGAGAGAGAGAGAGAGAGAGAGAGAGAGAGAGAGAGAGAGAGAGAGAGAGAGAGAGAGAGAGAGAGAGAGAGAGAGAGAGAAAGAGGTTAAGAGAGAAAGAGGTTAAGAGAGAGAGAGAGAGAGAGAGAGAGAGAGAGAGAGAGAGAGAGAGAGAAAGAGGTTAAGAGAGAGAGAGAGAGAGAGAGAAAGAGGTTAAGAGAGAGAGAGAGAAAGAGGTTAAGAGAGAGAGACGCGCGATTGCAGCAGCCGCGCCGCGGAGCAGGACTCGTGATGCAGCGCGTCGTGTCGGAAGAGCTGGACGCGTTCCCTGAGCCGATGCAGCTCGAGGTGAGGTTACGGTATCCAGAGAGTACGGTACCAAGTGGCTACCGTACCTTGCTGACCGAATCTCAATTGCAGTTCGACTCGGACGACGCTTTCGCCGACGAGTTCCGCGAGTTCCGCAAGGTGAGCTGGGGGCGTGCCATGACTCTCTCATTCTGGCACACTCTCTCGCTAGTCCATGGGCGAGAGTGTATGCGAGAATTTGCGAGAGAAGGATTGAATAATTATTAGGAGAGTGAGGATCCGAACTATCAAATAGAGCTAACAGTCTAGTGTTTAGGAATGCTGCTGAAACTTAGGATGCACTAGTACGATATTTTTCTAAATTTGTTGATTCAAAACTTGAGCGTGATCGCAAAGCATCGGAAGGAGTGTGATTACAGTACCGGTATAAATCGATTGACTGATTACGGTAGCTTTATCGAACGATTTGAGAATGATCCGGGAGAGATGGAGCGCTCGCTGAGTGTCATCGAGCAGTACGAGGCGGGCTTGCTCTCCATCGAGGACATTGGTCCCGACGACCTCTACCTCACCGAGCTCATCAGGTATACGGTAGGAGGGACGGGGAACGGTATTTTTGGATACGGTAGGCGGCGAGGTGTGGCAGTTTTGGCGCGACGTCGGACGAAAATTGTTTCGTCATGCCGCCTTTGATATCCCAATGGTGGCATTGCGCGATGGTGCTCATCAATGGTTCTCATCCGACCTAGTATCATACTTTAGCATGACATGAACTAGCCGAGCGCAACCCAACCGCCCAACCGCCGTAAACGCTAATCAATGTAACGATTGCAGTCCTTGCAACTCTCCGCGGACTCCGCGAATCGAGACTCCACGAGTCGATGCCGCGCTGCGAATGTCCCGGTGAGCACTTTTTTGTACATAAAATTTGCAATTAGTCGTTGCGGCGTTCTGCGAAAGTTCGTAATTTGGGTCTATGTCTCTTTTTGTTCTCAAGATGTGAAATTAGTCGTTGCGGCGTCCAGCAAAAGTTATGATCGCTTCTCTCGCTGCGAATGTCCCGGTGAGGTTGCGCTTTCAGTGTTTTAGTAGTTTTGTAATCCTGGGGAATTGGCGCTTCATTGTTTCTTCTTCCGATTTGGGTGCTGATTTGTCCAGTGCTCTGTTGTCGTTCTTGAAAATTAAAATAATTTCTATTGTCCCCATTGGGCAAGTTTTGCATCCTTTTAATTTAGCGTTTAGCGCATCAAACCTCTCCAATAGTAATTAAAACGTACTCAACAATGGAAAACGTTGTCTGGACAATTTTGTGGGATCGTTTCAAACTTGTGGAGTTTGCGCTGCATTGTTCCTTCTCCCCCCTTGGGGTGCTGCTTCATGCAATACTTCTCCGGATTCTCCTGCGAAAATATAAATTCATTTCTTTTAGGGCTTCCCTTTTTGTGACTAATTTGTATATTTTTATGGATTGTTTCAGTTGAGCTAAATAACTGATTTCAGCTTATGTTGATTTTTTTTCGGGTTTTTACTTGCTTGTGGAATCTACCATCTCTCATGCTCTATGTCTGGTCTGTCAGACATGGCTAGAGAGCATGGGAAATTAATTTTGTACCTAACAAATTTCGAAATTAGTCGTTGCGGCGTTCTGCAAGAGTTATGTTCTCTTCATTCGCTGTGAATATCCCGGTGAGGTTACGCATTCAGTTTTGGATGATTCGAGCTAACTTGCGGAGTTGGCGCTGCGTTGTTTCTTCTTCCGATTTGATCGCTTAGCTTTTCCAGTGCTGTTTTGTTGTCGTTCTTCAAAATAATTGCTTGTCCCCAGCAGAATTTTTTCTGAGTAGGCTTCTGATGCGCTAACTGTCAGCTGCTGGGCTATTTAGCGTTTAACGAATCTGAAACTTATTCAATAGTTCTGAAACAATACCTAACCAGGGAAAACTTTGAACAATTTTGAAAGGTCGTTTCAAACCTGTGAAGTTGGTGCAGCACTGTTTCTTCTTCTCCTTTGACTGCTCTTGCTTGTAATAATCGTTTCTAACTGTGGTCGAAAAAATAAATGAAAATCACATTTCAAAAAGCGATAGTTTGGTAAATGGAAATGGACCGTTTGCCATCAGTGATCGCGCTTTCATCATTTATCATGCTCGTCGGTTAGAAAGGGCGAGGTAGTACTGGAAATGAATTTCGTACATAAACTTCGCAATTAGTCGTTGCGGCGTTCTGCAGGAATTACTGATACGCTTGCAGCCCTCTCGTTCTCGGTTCGGGCAAGCGAGACCGCAAGGGAAGCAGAGGAAAGAGTCGCATCGCGTTGGACAAGGTCAAGCGTGGCCTCTTCAACGACTCTGAGGTATAATAATAATTATTCAGATGATGATGCCTCATATCAAATAGTGTCCACTAGTGATGACAAAACGGAAGTCGGCACCTTGTCGGAAAAGGCTCGATTTATACCCCTTGCCGGCAAGACGGCCCTTTCAAGCCGGCGCGCTTGCCGGCGACCCCTCCCTCTCCCTCCTCAATCCGGCAAGGATGACCTTTCAACGGGAGAGTTGTCGGCGCGCCGATAAGAGACGGCCAGCCGGTAGATCAAGGCCGCCAGCTAGGGAACAGAAAACCATTTCGAGCATAGTATTCAAAGTAGGGTGGGTGTTGGGTGTGAACTAATTGGACTTATGTCAATACAACCAATTTCATCATCATTACGTAGTATTGCGTCATCCTTACGCAATATAATGTTTTCAGCCAACAAAACTTTTCAAACTTGATGAAAATAATAGCATGAGAAGTTATTTGATGCAGGGCGATCTCGCCGTCAATCATATTTATATATTTCGTCATCACTATGAAATATTCCGTCATTCTAGTTCGCCGAACCTTACTCTGTGAACTGCACCGAACTCTATCCGAAAAATTACGGTATCCAATTTTACCTCATTCGCTATCGATCGGAACTGCGCATATCTAGAGAGATGCGCCATAGCCTGCTGATTATCCGCCCCAAGTTTCATCTCAAACGGATTCAAAGCCGTCGACGGCAACAGAAAACTCG